>JAZKJV010009885.1:0-308255 GCA_037367405.1 Ottelia alismoides | reverse complement strand
TACAAGTATGGGAGAAAGGGGGAGTATATGTAGAGTCACAGGTCTTCTCCAGATGTCAAGAGTTCCAGATTCAGATACCAGTCTCTAGACCATCCAGATATTTCAGACTCTACAATTCAGACTCGACGATTGATGTTCCGAGTCCTCAGTTTCAGACACGCACGAGTGTGCGGTCATTTACAGATGCGCATAAGTTGCCATCATCAGTTCAAGGTCCCCATCATTCTTGTTGTTGTTCGGCCAGAGTTTTCATGTGAGCCATAGGGACTCCAGAGCAGAGGACCATTCCCTATGCCATTGAGGGCAAGAGTTTTCATGTGGTATCATAGGTACACCAGAGCAGTGCAACATTCTCTGAGCCAGATGGGAGAGACCCAGTTCTCCGACGAGGAGACTTCAGGCGCAGTTTCAGACTCGATGGTCAGATTCCGAGTCTTCAGTTGACTCACACTCCAGCCCGTTCGTCCTCCTCACCTGCACGGCATGAGAAGCAACGTGCTCGACTGCAGCAATGTGCATGTTGGGTTGATATTGTCCGTAGTATCCTGTAGCATTAAGTTGAGTATCTTTCTGTTTGTCCAAGCTGAGCATTGCATGCTCCAGCTTGAGGGGGAGTGTTGGAGCATTCATGTATATGCGTCTATTGTGTTGTAGGAGGGTAAATGGATCCCTCCAGGATCCATTTACCCCATCCAGTGGTTTAGTCCCACATCGTCCAACAGTGGGACTTGGAGGCCCTGTGGAGGCTATATAAGGAGCCCCAGGCCTCCTGTAACAGATGAGAAAGTCAATAGACAGACACGCCCCTTTGAGGGCTTCTCCCGTGGTTTCATCTCGCTCCTCACGGAGTAGGGTTCCACGTAAATCCCGTTGTTCTTCTTCTTTGTTTATCTTTTCCATGTTACGCTTCCGCTTCCTATTTTCTAACAGTCTTCTTTTACGATCATGGTGAATGGTCGCATGGAGGGAGTTTCTTTCAGCCTCGGAGGGGGGTGCGCCAGGGGTGCCCTCTTGCTCCTATGTTGTTCGTCCTTGCGACGGATGTCCTCGCTAGCATCGCGATTCGTGTTGTCAACTGTGGGCTCTCAAGTGGCTATTCGAGGAAGGTTCGCTGGTTTCGCTCCTATAGTACGCCGACGATACTCTATTCTTCATTGGGGGGTGGCGGAGGCAAGTGGCATGGCTATGGCCCTGGAAATTTTCAGCGAACTATCCGGGATGTTCGAGAACGCCAATAAGTCGAAGGTCGTCCCTATAGGTCTCTCAGTGATGGAGGCCGATGCTTGTGCTCAGACGTTGGGGTCGTGTTGCAGCTCTTTGCCAATGGATTATCTGGGGATGCCCCTGGCTACGGGCAGAACGAGGACGAGAGATTGTCTCGGGGTCGTCGAGAAGGTTGGAATGAGGTTGGCAGGGTGGGAAGTCGGTTGTGCTGTCAAGGGGGGCGGTTGGTACTTCTGAAGGCGGTCCTCTCCTCCATCCCGATCTATTTCCTCTCCAACCGGCGTGTTCCAACTTCCAAAGGGTATTAGAGTTCGGTTGGAGAAGAGGATGCGTAGCTTCTTATGGGGAAGTCACATGGGGGGACGAGGGGCATCCACCTTGTAGGGTGGGAGGATATTACGGCCAAGAAGAATCAGGGAGGTTTGGGAGTAAAGTGTCTCCAGCAAATGAACGAGGCCTTGCTTCTTAAGTGGGCGAGTAGGCTTTGGGGACCTGGAGAGGATCTTGTATGTACCGTGCTGCGTAAGATATACGGCGTTACAGGGGCAACTCCGAGACCGGATGCTCAGATGGACTCTCCGACTCCATTTTGGAGGGGGGTTGTGGAGGTTTTCTCCAAGAACTTATCTTTGTTCAGACTTATCCTTGCTGGGGGCGAATCTTTCGCATTTTGGATGGGCGATTGGACGAGTGGGGACCCCTTTGCTCGCGGTTCCCATGGTTATTTGCTCTCGCGGATGACAAAATGATGACGGTTGCAGCGTGTTGGTTGGATGGAAATTGATGCCCGACTTTCTCCTCTCATTTTTTCTGACCAAAGATTGGAGGATTTTTTGGGCATGCTGGATGCGATCAAGGAGGTGGGGCGCCCTTCGGAGGGGAGAGACCATTGGGGTTGGCGCGCGGGTCAGTTTACGGTTAAAAAGGCCTTTGGGGCTATTTACAGGCCGCCACCTTCCCGTTCGAAGATTTGATCCGCGATTGTGCGTTCCTCTGGGCACTCAAGCTTCCTGAGCAAATTGGTTTCTTCTTATGGCTGCTTCGGAGACAAAGGCTGATGACGAGGGACCGATGTACCAGGCTTCTGGGTTCCACCTCCAACAGGTGCCTACACTGCGAGGAGGCGGATGAGTCCATCGAGCATCTGTTCTTCAATTGCCCCAAGGTGCTCCAGATTTAGCAGGGGTCGGGTTTGGCCTGGTGTTGCGTTGAGGGTCTCGAGACGTTTTGCGGCTCGTTGGTGGCGAATAGGACTAGATCTAGGAGGGAGTTGATCTTTCCCCTGGCCGTCCTATGGGTTGTTTGGCTGGGGAGGAATGCCCTGTTGTTCTCAGGGCAGCGCTTTTATAAGGAAAATGTGGAGATACATGCCAAGTGTTTGGTGGAGGATTGGGCGGTGTAGTTGGTCGCTACGTCGGTCGTACTTTCTGTATTTTTTTCTTCTCTTTGCTCTCACTTTCTGAATAAAAGATGGGGCGAACACCAACGAGTGTCTCCCCCTATTTCAGGACTTCAAAAAAAAAGAAAAAATATACCTAATACGAGCTAGCCAGATTGCTCGGAGCGAAGCAACATGCCTCAAAAGTTCCTCTCTGGGGCGATGTCTTGCCCGAAACGACGAGTCCCAGAACAGCTCCAAGCTTTGCAGATTAAGCCAGCTTACCCCAATGCATGTCCATACTACGGACGCCTTTGTACAATGAAAAAATAGATGCTCCATTGTTTCTATGTGTGTCTCGTAAATGGGTCATCTGTTGGATCACATAAAGTACTTAATTCTCTAAGTTAATTGTGAAGTTTTATTTATTCAATCAACTTGATTCGTTATCATAATAGTAAAAATAAGATGATGTTGTGGTGGATTCCTAATCTTTTGATCCAAAATCTCGTGATTTAAGAATGAATAGAGCAACAAAAGTAGTTAGACTTCCAACCCCTCAATGAGTTGAAAAGTCATGAATGTGTTTTGTTTATAGTTATATACCATATAAACATATGATTATTGTTAAGTTAAATAGCGCATTACGTCATCTTTATGTAATTTCTGTTTCTCAGGATATTTATCTTGTAATTAACCCAGGGCTACTCTCCTATATAAGAGAGCCTACGGGTACTCATAATGCAAGTTCTCTTTTTCTCCCATCATGGTATCGGAGCAACGGTCCTAGACCGAGGTCTCGATATCCCACACAAACCCTAACCCTAATCCCTCTACCCGTCAGCCCCTCTCCTCCCGCCCGTCGCACGCCGCCAGCGCGTCCGAGGGCTTCTCGCGTGTGCGGCCAGGCGCACCCAGTGCTGCTTCGCGCGCCGCCTTGCGCCTTCGATCCCACGCGCCCCAACGCCAACTCTCCCAGGTGCTCACGCCCTCCGCCGCCTAGCCCCCAATGCCGTCAAGCGCGTCTCCGGGTGCTCCGCCAGGCGCTCGGGCCCTTAGTCGCACCTTGCAGTCCCAGGCCGCCTCCAGCGGCTCCCGCGACCTGCCACCGTCGCCACTGCGGCATCCAGCCGCCCCTTACCGTCCAAGGGGGACTCGCCCGACACCCTGCTGCCCTAGCCGGTTCTTCGGTGATTACAGTGGACTCCAACCCAAAGGCGCGACACAGTTCGCCGACGCCGTACTTGCATCCTGAGGTCTAAAGTCGATGCTTCAACAAGAAGGAGGAATGGTTGTATGAGTCTACACATACAACCTAACCCTCGCATGATTGTGTAGACCGCCTATTTCAGTTATCTCCATTGGTCTTCGGCTCTTCATCAATCATGTTAGAGAACAAGGGTGACGTGTTTACATGCTCGTGTGCCTTCAAAGGTCCAGCCCCAATTATCAAGATGGATGGGACCAATTATGAACTTTGGTCTATGCAGTTTCGAACCCTAATGCAGTGCCACAACAAGGAGCACATTCTGACAGAATCCGAGGCCGAAGACAAGACTGGAGTAAATGCGACATGGAAGCAGGATGACGCATATGCCGTATATGGCTATCTGGGACGCTGACTGCGGAGATTGCAAACGATATTGTGAATCAACACACTGCTAAGGCTATGTGGGATATATTGGCCGCAACATATGGGCAATCCAAAAATGAAAGCAAGATTCTTCAATTACAATTTGACATCTTCTCTACTAAGCAGAATGGCAAACCACTTCATGCACATTTCTCTCATCTACGGGGCATGTTTGAGAGACTACATAGTTTCATGCCGATCACTAGCAGTACGGAACAACAACAGGCATACCGAAATGCTACCATGACCGGCGTATTTCTGTCCTTTCTTGATTCGGAATACGATGCAGCACGTACTCAACTTCTGACAGGTGAAACTATTCCACCAATGGAAGAGGTATTTAAGAGATTGAGCAGGATCACTACTGCCTCGGCTTCTATAGCTCAGCCTACCCCTTCCGCCATGGCTGCCACACGAGGCAGAGGAGTGTCACATTTTTGAGGTCGCGGACCTCATGGTCGAGGGGGAGGCAGACACCGTGGCCTTTGTACTCACTGTCACCGTCCAGGCCATTCTGAGGAGACATGCTTTCACAAGCATGGATATCCAACCTCCGCACGTGTTGCTGAGCAGACTGAGGCTACTGTTGCGACTCTTCCAGATGCCCGATTTGATGATATAGTCTCCCACCTTCGTGAGATGATTACTACATCGTCGTCCCAATCTCCAGGTTCTTTGGATGCTGCAGCATCGACCAGAGCATCTTCTACCTCCTCAGGTACTTATTATGCACTTACCAGTACTACTTGCTCAGATTTGACAGACTGGATTATGGATTCCGGAGCCTCCCATCATACGTGCGGCAGCAGAGAGCAGTTCGCCACCTACAGGGCACTTGCACCAGGCCGATCGGTTGTCATTGCCAATGGGGTTAAATTGCCTATAGTTGGTCAGGGGGAGATCACTCTGACGCCTTCTTTACGACTTCTGAATGTGTTACATGCACCTGACTTTCAGATGAATTTGTTGTCAATTAGTCAGCTTATGAAGGATTTACATTGCCGTGCCATCTTTGACCCTTCTACTTTTGTGTTTCAGGACATACTGACTGGCAGGATGATTGGAAGTGGCCGTGAGCAGAGAGGCTTGTATAAGCTTGTGGTACCATCATGTGTTGGAGATGCTACTATCCCTTCTGGATCCGTTTATCCTTTCCTTTGGCATCTTCGCTTTGGCCACCTACCTCTGCAGAAGATGTGTCATGTTTTGCCTTAGATATCTACTCGTACCTCTTTGGATTGTGAAGGCTGTCAACTTGGGAAACTTCTGTATGTTACTATCACCAGGCCAGGTATCATGTTTGCAGTAAGCAAGGTCAGCCAATTCATGGAGCAACCTAGGAAGGCACATATGGACGCTATATACATGATCTTGAGATACCTGAAGAACTCACCTGGTTCAGGACTACTATTCAGGAGGGATACACCCTTGGAGGTAACAGCGTGTGCTGACGTTGACTATGCAGTATGCCCCACGGACAGGAAATCCACTTCAGGGTTTGCAGTTTTTGTTGGACGCTCACTTGTTTCATGGAGAAGCAAGAAGCAGACTGTAGTTGCCAGATCAAGTGCAGAATCTGAATACAGAGCCATGACTCAAGGAAGTGCTGAGATGATGTGGGTTAGATCTGTGTTAACGGATCTTTTCATAAATGTTCCTCTTCCTATGAAACTTCTATGTGATAACCAAGCAGCTTTATTCATTGTAAACAATCATGCATTCCATGAACGGACAAAGCATATTGAGGTGGACTGTCATTACACTAGAGATATGATACATAGGGGACTCATATCTACATCTCATGTGTCTACAGAAGATCAGACAGCAGATATCTTCACCAAGGCTCTAGCCCGAAGTCCTTTTGAGAAATGTTGATCCAAGCTGAGCATGATAGATATATATGCTCCAGCTTGAGGGGGGGTGTTAAGCTAAATAGCGCATTACATCATCTTTATGTAATTTCTGTTTCTCAGGATATTTATCTTGTAATTAACCCAGGGCTGCTCTCTTATAAAAGAGAGCCTACGGGTACTCATAATGCAAGTTCTCTTTTTTTCCCATCAATTATCTATATTATTAATTTAATTTCTCTTTATAAGAAGTGAGGCTTATGCCTCGCCCACATCGAGGCGTGCGCCTCGCCTTACTTGTAGTGAATCGATCCGCATCTTTTAAAACCTTGCCACCTCAAAGGCTTCATCCAAATATATGGGGTCGATTACTTTGAAATGTTTTCCCTTATTGCTTGAACGGGTTCTATTTTCACTATTTATCTCTTGCAGTCAATAACAATTGGTTAATCTATCAGTTTGATGTGAAGAATGTTGTTCTATATGGCGATCTTTCGGAAGATGTTTTTGTCACAGTCGCCAAGTTACATCATGGAGGGGGGAGTACGTTTGTAGACTTTGCAAGGTTGTCTACGAGCTAAAGGAAAGTCCCACAGCTTGTTTGGTAAGCCCAAAATTGAGATCAACTCTTGGTTTCACTGACTTCTTCTGACGACTTTTATTTTTGTTAGAAAACATGTTGAATGTATAATTATTCTTGATGTATGTATTGATGATATGGTTGTTGCTGGAGCTGATATTATAGAGATTCTAGAGGCTAAGGCCTTTCTTTAGAAGGTGTTTATTACTATGGATATTGGCGTGGTACGGTTCTTTATAGGCATTGAATTGAGCTATCGCTCGTAAGGACTTCTTGTACAAAGGAAATATTATCTTGATATATTTGAGGAGGCATGCATACTTGGTTGTCATGGATACAACTCCGCGTCCCCGTCAACTTGTTGGTTATTTTTCAAAGCTCCTTGTTAGTTTTTTACAATTTCGTTTTCATTTTTTTACTAGTAATCATTTTTTACAACTTTGCAGAGGTGAGGATGACAGGATTATAAAAAGCGTAAGACCGAGATGTCAAAACTGACAAAGGATTTTTAAAAGAATAAGGAGTTGTAAATATTAAACATGGAGTTATAAAAAAGAACATGATGTAGTAAATAAATAACGAAGTTGTTAAACATGAATATGGCATAAAATCTAAGCTTATAGTTGTAAATCATGAAAATGGAGTTCTAAAAAATGAAGGAGTTGCAAAACTAAGCACCAAATTAGTAAAATCTGATACTATAGTTGTAAAATTGATGCACATGCACGTAATAAATGAATATGAATATGTAAAACATAATAAATAAGCACGGTGTTGTAAAGCATGTATTCAATATCTTAAAAAGGCATGATTTAGATTACTTATTTGCAAACGTGTAAACATGGGAACAAACGACAGTACATTTTTGTAAAATCATGGAGTGGTTTTCTTGTATAAATGATGATGAAAGATAAAAAAATGAAAGACTGAGATCGCATATTTATTAGTTTGCTGAGGATCCATGTGCTCGTTGGAAATGCCTTATATATAATAATTGTTGATATAGTCGTTTACTATTTTAGCCTTTTCATTTATTGATTTGCCTAATTACATTTTCCATTCTGGTTATTTCCATGCGTGCCTAATGTGCAGTTGTACCTCCCTTTTTGTGTGAGGATCTAATTCTATAAAAGAGATCACATGCTCCCATATAAGAATTTCTTCAACCTTTCCACACTCCACATTCTACTATTTCTCCATTTGGGAGTTTCTATGTCTATTTTCTTCACATGGACCTATGGTTGTTGACAAATGTGGGCCAACCTCTTCCATGTTCATTCTAATTCTTCTACTCTTTGCGTGGGTCAGGCTATGTTTTAGAGGTTTTTGAGTCTTTTGACATGGGAAATGCCTCATTCATCCTCCCTATAAAGTCCATGTTGTACACTCAGTCTTTTTCTGTCGCATCTTTATGCTCTTTAATATGAGTTAAAGTCATCTTCACAGTCTCTAGATTCTCTTGATGTGGCATTGCTCCAAGCTAGTTGGCTCAATAATTATGTTCAACTGTTTTCCTTCCTTGCTTAAGCGTTTTCTTGTGATCACCGTGTGGCCCAAGGTTTCCCTTCACTTATGTTCAACTGTTTGAAGTGCGTTGAATATGTTTCACTTATGTGTAAGATGGGTAAATGGATCACTCCAGGATCCATTTACCACATCCAGGAGTTTAGTCCCACATCTACCAGTGGTAGGGCTTGGAGGATCTGAGGAGGCTATATAAGAAGCCCCAGACCTCCTGTAACAGATGAGAAAGTCAATAAACACAGAAGCCATGTGAGGCATTCTCCCGTGGTTTCATCTCGCTCCTTAGGGAGTAGGGTTCCACGTAAAATTCCATGTTCCTTGATGTTTATTTTCTATCTCTGATATTTCGCTTCCGCATTCTTATTTTCTAACTATTATGTTCAACTGTTTTCCTTCCTTGCTTAAGCATTTTCTTGTGATCACTGTGTGGCCCAAGGTTTCCCTTCACTTAAGATCCTCAAGATACTATTGCTCCCGGGTCAAATCATCTTCATTTGGTGCATTCTTAATATCTCAGATGTAGCCAACATGCCCAATAACCAATGATTCCCACATCTGCTGCAACAGTCCATGGAAGACAGTTATCCCTTTTTGGCTTGGTGAAGATGATATGTACACTCATGTGGTCAGGTAGTTTTCTACGTCAGTCTTGTTTGCCATCACAACAGTTCAGAAGATTGGTTAGTTATGAGGGTGTGTAAGTGCTCATAGAGTAGCAAGGAATAGGAATCGATCGATCAACTTGTTGAGAATAACTGATTAAGCTAGGGAGTAGTATACCATATGTAAAATTGGTTAACACTTAGGAGGTGATTAATCATGGAATATCTCTGGAAAACAATAGCAAAAAAATGTTGATCAGCCTGAAGTTGTGATCAGTCACAAAAGTCTATTGGAAAACGACAAGGGGGAGCATAAGTTGATCAATCTCTTATAGGGTAGTGATTGATCATTGCATTGAACCGATGGATCAATATAATAGATCAGCTAGGGAGCAAGAATGATCAGTCAGAGGTGACATACTGATCATTCAATGACAGTAACCCGGTGATAGAGGATCCACTGGAATACCAGGAACACATCAGTTGGCATTCTGGTATTTAGAAAACAAAGGTCATTCTTGCATGGGAGATCCCAATGCACGATCAAAAATCTTGAAATCTTCGCGGCCGGTGAAGCAGATGCCCTCAGCATGTATTGAGTACATGGAAAGATTCCTCAAAGAACCCAACCTTGATCGGATTGGCTTTGATACCATCAAGGTTTTATGTGGAGAAACAATCAAGTAAGAAAACACACACGGAACTCAAGGCTTCTCAATGGAAGGGAATAAACATGGGAGGGGACAACCTAGTGCACTGCTATTTTTTCTTTCTAATCCACTTTTTCATCAAGAAAGGGATGCGTATGATATTTAGATGGTCAAGGGTTAAATGGATCCATGCCAGTGATTCATTTACCTAAGTACAATACTTAGCAGTATCGAGGAACAATGAAAAGATAATTGAGTCTAATGGTGACAAATGAGTGCCTATGTAAAAGGTTGCTAGTTGATGCCCCATTGGACATGCTAATTTGGGTCGTGGGGGATGGGACTGTAGCAAGATTGGGGGAGAGGTTGCTCAGAGTCGACCCTCAAGGGGTTGTCAGTCTGCACATGCAGTGATGTTTGTTCTTAAAGAATATAATTGAGGGAACTTTGTTAAGAGGTTGAGAGTTGTTGACAACCAGTGATGAATAAATACAGTTTATGGGGAATAAATTGTATATAATTTATTAATAACAAAAAAGATATTAGAAATTCCCCTAAAGGTCTCTTAATTAAAAAAACGAAGTTATAAAGTGGTAGAATATATTATTTCTCTCATTAGTTTTGAGTTAAATTTTGTAAATGGAAGATGGCTATAAACAAGTCAAAAATGGTTGTGAATAAGCTCTTGTTCCCTGAAAAATGTGAGCACAAATGTAGTATCCAATCTTAATAAATTGGCCAGATGTCAATATGTTTCCTTAAAAGTTACAATGACAATGCATGGTTCCATTACGCCTTTGTCTCCCACAAGTTCAGATCACTATAAACGGAATATAGTGTTGGGTAAGGAAGTAGCAGATTAGGAACTATTATGAGTTCAAGCATTCATGTTCGTTTCATTTTTGCGTTCACTATGCACCAAAGTTCCAAATGATGTGCTATTGTAATGATTGTACTGCCAGTACAATGTGTACTAATATGTCATAAATCTGCTGTGAACTGTCCAATCAGGTTTTCCTAAATTTCAAGGTGCATGCGCAGTGTTATCATACCTTCATAAGTGGAATAATGTAGCAGCTGAATCTGTTGAATCAAATAATAATTAAATTCTTCATGGATGTTTCTATGCACCATCATGTGCATCGATGCTTACTAGTTCACTACTTCAACCAGACTTATTTCGTCTAAACATATCTAATTCGGGTCGTACATTAGCTTAGATCCGAAAAAACCATATCATTCTCCTTTCAACATTTATGTGGTCTTTCCAGGCCCCTCTTACAAGGGTCTTCTAACTTCACATACCTTCGGGCTGGAACACTTGATGGTCGCACGTATCCTCAAAAATTTCTCATTTTATCTTCTATTGTTGCCACACAAACCTTTTTTCCAATATTCTCGTTGTGAATGGCCGTCGATCTATTGGAACATGTTAACCTTAGCCAGACATATTCTCTGTTGCATGTCTATTATTATTCTAAAAGTTTCCATCATACACCTTGGGTATATGGCTTCAGTCAACCGACAATCATGCGGTTACCTGGCATGAAATCAAAGCTGGTTGCCCGAGACTGATATTTTTGAAGCTTGTCTCTGTCCTCTCATGATTTCATTATATAATTCATCAATTTGATACTTCTATAGTTTGCATGATTTACATATATCATATGCTATTTTATAAAAGTGCTATAATGTTTTTTCCTCCATTTATTTAGTAATTACTTGTTTCGTCAAATAATACTGAATAACTTTGTAGGACAAGCAAATACCTTCCTCCAACATTTTCCAAATATCCACAGGATTGTCATCCAACCCCATTGCTTTCCCAAGCTTCGTCATTTTTAAAGCACCTCTCTTCTCTCTTTTGAATTCGTCAATAACAAGTGTGGTTCAGGTGGGATCCAGAACATGATAATGCCCCCCAACCCCCCCCCCCCCCCCCGTGTTGACCTTGAAAGCACCTTTCTCATTAGAAAGGTTGCAAAAAAAAATTTCCACCTTGACTTTATATCATTATTAGCTACCAATAAACTTTCTTTATCCTCGTTACTGAACCCAACCAACTTGTGTAAGATCCTTGGGCATAGTTTTTCTATGTGAATTTTTTTAATTTACTTTCAACCTTCCACACCTGATACCAGATAACTTGAATGAAACTTAAAAAAATGCACATATATGAATCAGCTGTAAATAAATGGTTGAGTGGTTTTCTATTGTGGTGGAAAGCCTACAGTATCCTGCTGAGGTGGTGTAGATCTTGAGCATTAATCCCCATTTTGGTGATTATTACAAGCCTACAGTATCTTGTTGAGGTGGTTTAGATCTTCTCCAAATCAATAAAAATCATATGAAGGTTCTTCCTTTTTGTTCTATAAATCTCCATTGTTCTCCTCAACAAGTGGATAGCTTTAATAGTTGAGCGACTTGACATGAATCCAAATTGATTTTCTTTTACTTTGGAAACTTGCCTCAACCTTCTTTCAATCACACGTTCCCAAATTTTCATAGTGTGACTCATCAGCTTGATATCTATGTAATTTGAACAATTTTAGATGTCTCCTTTGTTCTTATAAAGAGGCATCACGATGCTTCTCTTCCAATCTTCAGGTATTTTCTTGCTTCGCCAAATAACATTGAATAGATTTGTAAGCTAAGCAAACCACGCTCACCTGAAACTCTCCAAACTTCTATAGGAATGTCATCAGGTTCTACACCTTTCCCAGGTCTCATAACATTCACAACATTCTCTACTTCCCTTGTATTCATCTATCGCTTGCATGATTCAAGTAACTTTCATTACTGGCTAGATCTCCCAAAGTGATCTCTCTATTTCCTTCCCCAATGAAAAGCTTATGGAAGTATAGTTTCCATCTAGTCTTTGTATCCTTCTGAGTAACAAGCGCGTGACCTTCCTCGTCCTTAATGCATCTCACTTGAGAAAGGTCTTTGATCTTTTTTTCTCTTGCTTTAGCCAACCTGAATATATCCTTATGGCCATCCTTAAAGTCAAGATTTTTGTACAAAACTTCATAAGCTTTTGACTTAGCTTCGCTTACATCCTTCTTCGTTATTTTGTAGTTTGTGATAGTTTCATCTGTTCTATCCTTAGACAATTGTAGCTCTTCACACAGCGACAATGAAGGGAGAAATTTTGAATTCACAATCAGTTGGCGCTCATTGATATTTCTAATACAACACATAGCAAGTTATCATGTACGTCGGGTACATTTATTGCTATTTAGGACTCACTGTTGGTTTTAAACTGGTTTTAACTCTGCTGTCACGACTCACGCTGCATGCCATCCTTCCTGGTCGACAAACATTGTCTTTATCATTTTCAGTGGAAGACTTTCAATTGATCCATCTTCATATTTCACCTGAAAGCAGAAAACAATCCCATTGGAAGTTAAATAGCTGTATAATATCATAAAGTGAAGCAAAAGGAAATAGGTGTCTACTGCCATTGATCAGAGTGATTTATATAGATAGTTAGAATTTAGAGGTGGCGTCTATCATCTACTTGTACTAATATGTGATATTTCTTAACTTCTAATAACGGGAAGGTGAAACACGTATCTAGGATATTTGCAAGTCTTTGGATCGGTGAAAATTCTGTGTTTGCTTTCTTGCAAAATTTTAAGAAGTTAGTCCCTTCCTTTGAAAGACAAATGAAATTTCATGGAAATCTGAACTTGTTTTGGTTGATCTAGGTATACTTTGTTGAATTTCAATAAATTTCTTTAAGCGTTTATATATTAGTATCAATTGATTTTTACTGTCAATTGTTTAGTTTCAACTCATTTCAAAAAACTGCTGCATGCACCCATCTACATAAGAGAGAGATGAAAGAGTATCCTACAATTCGGTTCTTTTAACGAATGGTCCTGCACGAGACCGATTCATCTTTCTTGTTTGCTCTACTTTTATTGATGCATGTTAAATGGATTGGTATGTATATGATGAATTTCATGTCAATAATGACATGAAAGAAACTGTGAACCAGTATGTGTTGGCTTAACACACGAGAATTATTTGGGACAAGATATACTTGTTTACATGCATACAAGTTTTGTTCTCACATACATGTGAGTTTCAGAAACGTGTTAATTTCTCTTATGTTTGTGTTTTGATTAAGTTGCATGTATGTTGGTTTAACAAATGCATGTCAATGAAACAAGATTCTTCATAAGATAATATGTATACTTGAGCCTATTGTTATGTCCATCTAAACATATTTTTTCCCATTGAATATTTTTGCATGCATCAGACACGTGCATCGATTTCCATTTTTTGTGTTTGATTAGGGAAGCTTTGCTTGCTAGTACATGCCCGCGCTATCATAACAAAAATGACAACAGGGAAAAAATATTAGCATGCACCATGCGTCAGTTTCTCGCTATCAGATCAGATACATTAGTTACTTCCCGAAATTGCTCTTGCAATGTGCTCTATATGATTTCTACATTAGTATCGAGATTGAGATTGGTCCACATCGTAAATCATGATAAACAGAATGACACAATAGGTAAAAAGTTGTATAATTCTGCATGCATGCACATTTCGTGTGCGCTTTCGTATAGTGGATTTTATGCATGCTGGTGTTTGTAACTGGAGCAGGAATACATACTTCATACAGCTTGTTGTAGCCAACAATTTCTCCAGGCACAAATCCACCTTCGACTGTCTTTTCGACCTTCTTGCCGATAAATTTGCTGCGTGTGTGCTTCCTGCTACTGCTGGCATTCATCTTGTCCACGAGTTTTCTACATGGAACCCTGCTGTCAGCATTTATCTTATTTGCTGTGTAGCTCGAACCCATACTTGAAGTCCTGCATCCCATTACAAGAGGTAACTCATTCAGATTTTCCCTTCTCATTTCTCTGAGTGTATATTCTGTATTTATATTCACATAACCGCTGTTTCTGAATGTTTTGAGCTTAATTGTAGTTAGTTTCCCTATGATTTCGCATTTATCTAGTAGGAATTGCTTATAAACATGATCTAGGTTTCCAAACCAAAACTCTCTAGGCATAAACTCAGGGATGTAAAAACTTTTTTGCATGCTTGAGAAGACTGCTCATGATGTGGTGTATTGGGCTGATTTCTGTGCCCTTATATTACCTAATACTATGGTCTCGATCTTTGTTCTATGGAAAGAAAAAAAACTGCAGTAGTTTTGGCATACCTTCAAAAGAGAACTGGAGATAGGAATTGATCTAGAGCATGTGAATTGATTGACCTGTGTAGTTGCAAGTCCTGCATGAAGTATTGATTCCTTAGATCCTCAACGATTTGAAGTTAATAAAACTGTAGATACTGTCCGCCTAGGGTGTACTTATGAGGATACTACTTTTACATAAAGGGGAAATATTTTAGATTGTTCAGATTTCTTTCTTAATTTGTTGAGATTGCATATCACAGAGACCATTAAGCATTGTCTTAGGCAACGTTTGCGGCTCCATTTTCTAAATGACGGAAATGCAAGTTTTGCAAATCACAGAAAGAACCGAACCGATGATGAGAAAAGCCATTTTTTTCAAGAAAAAAGGGTATTTTTTGTTGGATTTAGTAACATTAATAGTAGATTTTGTTTGATCTTTACATGTATAGTTGGAAAGAAAGAAAATGAGAAGTGAGAGGAAACTATGTCAAGGACAATAATAATAGGGGGAAAAAGATGAAAGATGTGAAGTTTTCTCTGAGTTTTCAACTGTCAGATGGGTCATGCACTTGACCTTCGCTAATTTATCCTATCTTTTCGTAAGATATCAAGTGCACTCTTCTTGACCATCAATCTTAAAATCTTATCAAAGTCAATATATTGGTACAAGTCAGTATATAGTAGTATACTTGAAGCTGTACCTATGCACATATATATTCATTTTATTGCTACATTTAAATCCCATATACATGAATTGTACCAGTACACATGAACCTGTCAGTACACTCTTCGTGACGTTCAATCTTTAATCTCAAAGCTGTTCTTCTTACAGTCCTTGGATATCTACCTTGTTAAGATAAATATATCTTTATGTCTCGTTTATGTAATTTCATTTTCTCTGATTACTTATCATGTATTTAACCCAAGGGCTATTCTCCTATACAAGAGAGCCCTCGGACACGTCTAATGAAAGTTATTCATTCTCTCCTATCATGGTATCGGAGCAACGGTCCTAGACCGGGGTCCCGGTATCCCACCCAAAACCCTAACCCTACCCCCTCCCCCCCCCCCCCCCCGCCGCCGACAACAGCCGCAGCGGCTCCAGCCGCTGCCTGCAGACACAGCAGGCCCCCAGCCGCCTGCTCCAGAGGCCCTCGCCGCCCCAGCGGGACACGCAGCACCGTTGCCCCAACCCAGCGGCTGCCGCCTTCGACCCCCAAGCAGCCCCAGCTGCCCCCCGCGCGGCACTGCTGCGCCCAGCGACCCCCAATGGCCCCCGCCTTTGACCCCAGCGGCCCCCGCGACATCCCGCGGGTACTGCTGCCGCAGCCAGCACCTCCGAGCAGCACTGTTGTGACTTTTGTTGACTAGTTTGGGCACTTGAACGAGGATTAGGGATGGTTGTATGAGTCTACACATACAACCTATCCCTCATATGATACTATAGACCGACTATTCCTTTTTTCCTCCGTCGGTCTGTGGCTCTTTTTCAGTCATGTCAGAGAACAAGGGTGACGTCTTTACATCTCCGGGTGCCTTCAAAGGCCCGGCCCCCATAGTAAAGATGGACGGGACCAACTATGAACTATGGTCCATGCAGTTTTGTACCTTGATGCAGTGCCATAATAAGGAGCACATCCTGACATACTCCGAGCCAGAAGACAAGACTGGAGCGAATGCGACGTGGAAGCAAGATGGTGCTTATGCTCCTATATGGCTCTCTGGGACACTGACTACAGAGATCGCTAATGATATCGTGAATCAACCAACTGCAAAGGCTATGTGGGACATACTGGCGGCTACTTATGGGCGGTCGAAGAATGAAAGCAAGATACTTCAGTTGCAATACGGCATTTTTCCACCAAACAGAATGGGAGACCACTCCATGCACATTTCTCTCATCTGCGGGGCATGTTTGAGAGATTGCATAGCTTCATGCCGATCACAACCAGTACGGAACAACAACAGGCATATCGAAATGCCACGATGACGGGAGTTTTTCTGTCCTCTCTTGACCCTGAGTACGATGCAGCACGTACTCAACTTCTGACTGGCGAGACCATTCCACCTATGGAGGAGGTATATAAGCGATTGAGTAGGATTACTAATGCATCGGCATCTACAGCACAACCTACTCCTCCAGCTATGGCTGCTACTCGAGGCAGAGGAGGATCGTCCCACTTTCGGGGTCGTGGATCTCGTGGTCGAGGGGGAGGCAGACATCGTGGTCCATGTGCTTATTGTCACCGTCCAGGCCATTCTGAGGACACATGCTTTCACAAGCATGAATTGCCAGCCTCTGCATGTGTTACTGAACAGTTTGAGTCTCCCTCTACGCCTATCCCAGACACTCGCTTTGATGACATTGTCTACAGACCTCGGGAGATGATGACTACTCCTGCGCCTCCGTCTCCAGGTTCCACAGAGGCTGCGGCTTCTGCCAGAGCGTCCTCTAGCTCATCAGGTACTCATTATGCACTTACTAGTACTACTTGCTCGGACTTGACAGATTGGATTATGGACTCCGGGGCTTCCCATCATATGTGTGGTGACAGGATGCAGTTTACTACCTACAGAGCACTTACACCTGGCAGATCTGTTGTCATTGCAAATGGGGTTCGATTACCCATTATTGGTCTGGGGAAGATTACTCTAACGCCTTCTTTATGTCTTCAGAATGTCTTTATATGATCCTGACTTTCAGATGAACGTGTTGTCCATTAGTCAACTTACAAAGGATTTACATTGCCGTGCCATCTTTGACCCCTCTTTTTTTGTGTTCCAGGACATGCTGACTGGCAGGGTGATTGGACATGGCCGTGAGCAGAGAGGCTTGTATAAACTTGCTACACCATCATGTGCTGGGCTTTCTACTATTCCGTCTGGATCTGTTTCTCCATTCCTTTGGCATCTACGATTTGGACATCTTCCTCTTCAGAAGATGTGTCATGTCCTACCACAGATATCTACCCGTACCGTGTTGGATTGTGAAGCCTGTCAGCTTGGGAAACACCATCGATCTTCGTTTCCAAGTCGTCCGAGTCGTCATAGTGGTTGGTCTTTTGAACTATTTCATTTTGATATTTGGGGTCCGAGCCGTGTCCCTGATCTTCAGGGGAATCGCTATTATATGGTTGTTGTGGATGATTATTCCAGATTGTCTTGGGTGTTCTTGTTGAAACAAAAGTCTGAAGTTGGTGCTATTATAAGAAAATTTATTCTTGAAGTTAACAATATCTTCTCTGCCAGTGTCAAATTCATTCGCACGGATAATGCTTTGGAATTTTCAACTTTACATTTGTCTGAGTTTCTCGATTCCCATGGCATTGTTCATCAAACTTCGTGTAGCTACACTTCGCAACAAAATGGTGCGGCGGAACACAAACATCACCGCCTTCTTGATGTCACACGAACATTGTTGATCCAAAGTCGTGCTCCTCATTCGTTTTGGGGCGATGTTGTTCTCACTGCTTGCTACCTGGTGAATCGTATGCCGTCTACTGTTCTTGGAGAGAAGGTTCCCTTCTTGATTGCGTTTCCCGAGAAGGACCTATTCTCGCTTGCACCTCGAGTCTTTGGGTCTGTGGCTTTTGTGCATAATTTTACACCTGGTCGGGATAAGCTCTCACCGCGAGCTAGCAAATGTGTGTTTCTCGGATACTCTCATACTCAAAAAGGGTATAGATGTTTTGATATGAAGTAGGAGATATTATGTAAGTGTTGATGTTACTTTCTTTGAATCTATCATGTACTTCTCTCCTACAGGTGACAGATTATCCAATAACTGTGAGGAGGATATTGTGGTTCCTCCATCACCGTCTCTTCCACCACTTGAATCTGAGCAACCATCACCTCCTCCATCACCTCCTCCACTACCACCATCACCTACTCCTCAATCGAAACTTATACCCATTGTTTACACTCGCAGGTCTTCTACTAGCTCCTCTGCTCATAAGCCGTCCACATCATCCAGCACGCCTCAGGTATGTCATGATAACATTATTCCTACTTATGGTACTGGAGTTCTACATCATACACGGGATGACTCTGGCGTGGAAGACAGAGGTGATGCGGATTTGGATGCTCCAATTGCACTGAGGAAGCCTCGACGTAAATGTGTCACATACCCACTTGCTGCACATGTTTCTTTGGATCATCTTTCAGAGGAGTACAGGAGGTTTGTAGTCGGACTTTATGTGGTTACTACACCCCGAACATATATGGAGGCTTTGCAGGACAACAGGTGGCGCCATGCCATGGAAGAGGAAATGGAGGCCTTGACGTCATGCGGGACATGGAGTGTTGTCTTTGCTCCACGAGGTGCTTCGATTGTAAGCTGCAAGTGGATATTTTCCATTAAGCATAACGCAGATGGGAGTGTGGATCATTACAAGGCAAGGTTGGTGGCAAGAGGCTTCACCCAAACATATGGGGTGGATTATCATGACACTTTTTCTCCAGTAGCGAGACACTCGACGTTACGAATTCTATTGGATGTTGCAATTTTACGGGATTGGCAGTTATTTCAGCTTGATGTGAAGAATGCATTCCTCTATGGAGACCTTCAGGATGAGGTTTACATGCAGCAGCCACCTGGGTTTACTGTTGAGGGGGAGTCCCAGAAGGTATGCAAGCTACATAAGGCAATTTATGGGTTGAAGCAGAGTCCTAGAGCTTGGTATCAAAAGCTGTCAGAATTGATTGAGCAACAGGGGTTTGTGAGGTCCACTGCAGAGTCAGACCACTCACTTTTTGTTCAATGGACACAGAAAGGTACGGTTGCCATTCTTGTTTATGTAGATGACATTATTATTACAGGAGATGATTCTCAAGGCATTCATATAGCTAAGAAATTCCTAGGTAAAGAGTTTGTGATCAAGGACCTTGGCACTCTTCGCTACTTCTTGGGGTTAGAATTTGCTAGGAATCATCGTGGTCTAGTAATGACCCAGAGAAAGTTTGTGATGGATCTCCTTTCTGAGACAGGTATGACCGGATGCAAGCCTGCTACTACTCCTATGGATCCAAGTATGAAATTGTATGATGAGGATACTGAGGAAGTTGATAGTAGGAGGTATAGAGAACTAGTTGGGAAGCTTTTATATGTTACTATCACCAGGCCAGATATTATGTTTGCAGTAAGCAAGGTCAGCCAATTCATGGAGAGGCCTAGAAAGGTACATATGGATGCTATCTATATGGTTTTAAGATACTTGAAGAACTCACCTGGTTCGGGACTCTTATTCAGTAGGGATGCATCCCTGGAAGTGACAGCTTGTGCAGACGCTTGCTATGCAGGATGTCCCATGGACAGAAAGTCTATTTCAGGTTTTGCAATTTGTTGGATGCTCACTTGTCTCATGGAAGAGCAAGAAGCAGACAGTGGTTGCTAGATCAAGTGTAGAATCTGAGTACAGGACCATGGCACAAGGGAGTGCAGAGATGATGTGGGTCAGATCGGTGTTGACTGATCTTACCATAGAAGTTCCCCTTCCTATGCAACTTTTATGTGATAATCAAGCTGCATTATTTATTGCAAATAATCCTGCATTCCATGTACGAACAAAGCATATTGAGGTGGACTGTCATTACACTCGAGTCTTGATACAGAAAGGGCTCATATCTACCTCTCATGTGTCTACAGGAGATCAGACGGCAGATATCTTCACCAAGGCTCTATCTCAAAGTCCCTTTCAGAAGTGTTGTTCCAAGCTGAGCATGATAGATATATATGCTCCAGCTTGAGGGGGAGTGTTAAGATAAATATATCTTTATGTTTCGTTTATGTAGTTTCATTTTCTCTGAGTACTTATCATGTATTTAACCTAAGGGCTATTCTCCTATATAAGAGAGCCCTCCGGCACGTCTAATGCAAGTTATTCATTCTCTCCTATCATACCTTATTTAGCATGTTCAAATGTCTATACAAGAACACTCAACAAGCTTTCATAGGCATGTTCCTCCTTGCAAGCTGTTGTGCTCAAAGCTCCTGTCGGATCTCAATGCAGCTTGCGTTCTAATTCACCCATTGCCTAAGCTGTTTGAAATCCTCGGTTTATATTTTGTTTGAGTTTGATTGAATCTCTCGTGGTCTCTGTGAATCATTTTCGTTGCTTACTATTGAGAATGTGATATAATTTGTCATAATTTATTGGCTAAAAGATGTTTTCAATGAAGGCTTTTCTTTCTGAACGGAAGATAAACTCCCTTGAAGACGTTCTGTACATTGAGACATTCTTTATGAAGTCCTTTCTTCTTTTGCAGAAAAAACAACTTTAGAGCAAATTTGAATGTTTTACTTAGGCTTTGAGCGATGCAAAATTTAATCTCTTATAGTTGAGTGTTTGTAAAATCTTAAACTGGTCAAGATTAGGCACATGATATAGCCCTTGAGTAGGGTGAACCTTTGTAAATCTTTGTGCATTGCTTTTTATGCTTGTCTTTCTTCAATAGGCGAACCAAAGCTTCTCCCACAAAGAGCACTTGACATCAACTCCAAATACATCAAAAGATTGAACCACTAATCGCAGTCGAACAGAACTGAACATGAATCTCATTTCATCATGTAATCCAATCGTATTTGAACCCTTAAATATGCTTAAAATGTCAGAACTGAACCTGAATAGGTTTGCTAAGGTTATGTTCGATTACACCCTAGTTAGCAACAAGGGGACGGAATACTTGGTTTAGAAAGTATTTTTTCTATCACATACTTCTCACATATGTATTTTAATTAACATCATTTACCATACGTAAATGATATATCACTGCACTGTCCTAAATTTTCTTATATTGCTATTCAAATTACAAGGTAAAATTTCCCGTCCATTAGCAAAAAAATGAAGCTACATCTGATAATTTTTGTATTATTAAAGGTATAGACATCTTCGAAAAAATTAATTATTTTGTATTAACGTATTATTTTGACATCAACATTAGTCTGTATAAAGGTTCGGCTTTGAGTTCATTCCTTTTTACTTTGATTATGTACGAGTTGACAAGTTAAATTCAAGATGAGATACATTAGTGTATGTTATTCGTTGATATTGTGTTGATTGATGAGACTAGAGATGAAATAAATGAGAAGCTTGGGGTTTGGGGACATGGATTGGAGACTAAATGATTTCATTTTAGGGCTAAGACTGGATATATGAAGTGTACTTTTGATGGAAGCAATGGTGAAGGAATAGATGTGAAGATTGGTGATGATAACATTCAGAAGAGAGATTTTTTTATATACTTGAGATCTATTTTGTAACATGATGGGGAAATTTATGGAGATTTACTAATAGAATAAATATAGGTTGGTTAAAGTAGATAGGAGCCTCTTATGTTCTCTATGATAAGAAAATTCCTTTGAAAATTAAAGGAAAGTTTACAAAGCAGTCATGAAACATGTTGTGCTCTATGGATCTGAATGTTGGTCTGTGAAGCATGGACATGTGCAGAGAATGGTAGTAGCAGAAATAGAAATGCTAAGTGGATGTGTGGACTTGCACGTAAAGATCGGATTCGGAATGATGCAATCAGAAGGAAAGTTTGTGTAACTCCGATCAAACATAAAATGCGTGAAAGTTAGTTAAGGTGGTTTGGTTATTTGTAAAGGAAATCAACTAATGCAGCAGTTAGGAGATGCAAGTTTTGGGATGCAAGTTTTGGGATGTTAAGGTCCAAGAAGTGTTGGAATGAGATTATACGAAGTGATCTTAGCTTTTTGGATCTAAGTCCGATATTGACCCAAGATATATCTGAATGGAAGCAAAGAATCCATGTAAACGATCCTTCTTAATGTAGGAAAAGGCTTTGTTGTTGTTGTGGATAGTATTTGATCGTATTCGGTTTTATTCTTAAATTATATTTTATTATGATACGGGGAAAATACACTCCATAAAAGATGGTTATTTCATATCTAATCGTAGTAAATTAAATTTTTGATCTTGCCACTGGATGCTTGTGTTAAACATATAATTTCGAAGGGTTTGAAAGTTTAAATTGGTGTTATGTGAAATTACACATGTAAACATTGCAAAAGACCTTACCCTTGGTGCATTGAAAGGGGTATTTGTGAAAGAAGTTTATAGAGATCTTTTCGCGTGATGGTAAATCCTGGAGATCGAGCTTGCTATATAAGGCCTCTGTAGATGTATTCCTCGAAAGGCTTTTATGTTCCTAAAAAAGGAAAAAAATAGAATTTCTGAATGTTGGTCTGTGAAGCATGGACATGTGCAGAGAATGGTAGTAGCAGAAATAAAAATGCTAAGTGGATGTGTGGACTTGCACGTAAAGATCGGATTCGGAATGACGCAATCAGAAGGAAAGTTTGTGTAACTCCGATCAAACATAAAATGCGTGAAAGTTAGTTAAGGTGGTTTGGTTATTTGTAAAGGAAATCAACTAATGCAGCAGTTAGGAGATGCAAGTTTTGGGATGCAAGTTTTGGGATGTTAAGGTCCAAGAAGTGTTGGAATGAGATTATACGAAGTGATCTTAGCTTTTTGGATCTAAGTCCGATATTGACCCAAGATATATCTGAATGGAAGCAAAGAATCCATGTAAACGATCCTTCTTAATGTAGGAAAAGGCTTTGTTGTTGTTGTTGTGGATAGTATTTGATCGTATTCGGTTTTATTCTTAAATTATATTTTATTATGATACGGGGAAAATACACTCCATAAAAGATGGTTATTTCATATCTAATCGTAGTAAATTAAATTTTTGATCTTGCCACTGGATGCTTGTGTTAAACATATAATTTCGAAGGGTTTGAAAGTTTAAATTGGTGTTATGTGAAATTACACATGTAAACATTGCAAAAGACCTTACCCTTGGTGCATTGAAAGGGGTATTTGTGAAAGAAGTTTATAGAGATCTTTTCGCGTGATGGTAAATCCTGGAGATCGAGCTTGCTATATAAGGCCTCTGTAGATGTATTCCTCGAAAGGCTTTTATGTTCCTAAAAAAGGAAAAAAATAGAATTTCTGAATGTTGGTCTGTGAAGCATGGACATGTGCAGAGAATGGTAGTAGCAGAAATAAAAATGCTAAGTGGATGTGTGGACTTGCACGTAAAGATCGGATTCGGAATGACGCAATCAGAAGGAAAGTTTGTGTAACTCCGATCAAACATAAAATGCGTGAAAGTTAGTTAAGGTGGTTTGGTTATTTGTAAAGGAAATCAACTAATGCAGCAGTTAGGAGATGCAAGTTTTGGGATGCAAGTTTTGGGATGTTAAGGTCCAAGAAGTGTTGGAATGAGATTATACGAAGTGATCTTAGCTTTTTGGATCTAAGTCCGATATTGACCCAAGATATATCTGAATGGAAGCAAAGAATCCATGTAAACGATCCTTCTTAATGTAGGAAAGGGCTTTGTTGTTGTTGTTGTGGATAGTATTTGATCGTATTCGGTTTTATTCTTAAATTATATTTTATTATGATACGGGGAAAATACACTCCATAAAAGATGGTTATTTCATATCTAATCGTAGTAAATTAAATTTTTGATCTTGCCACTGGATGCTTGTGTTAAACATATAATTTCGAAGGGTTTGAAAGTTTAAATTGGTGTTATGTGAAATTACACATGTAAACATTGCAAAAGACCTTACCCTTGGTGCATTGAAAGGGGTATTTGTGAAAGAAGTTTATAGGGATCTTTTCGCGTGATGGTAAATCCTGGAGATCGAGCTTGCTATATAAGGCCTCTGTAGATGTATTCCTCGAAAGGCTTTTATGTTCCTAAAAAAGGAAAAAATAGAAATAGAAATTCCCATAATATTTTTCTCTGATCGATTATAGAAAGAAATCCATAAATTAGGGAATATATGGCATAATAGCGGGGGGTTTGATTATGCAAAAATATGCCTTCGATCACTCCATTGAGACCGTAAAAAAGGAAGGGATATTTGCTTGCATGCCCTCCTCTTTATCACGGACGTCCCTCTTATATTATATTTCATAAAAGTGACCCCGTGAGGTAGTGAAAGACGTGCAGAGACATTCGCGTAAACAGTAGGTTCGTATTGCAATAAGTGGAGATTTATATGCAAATGGAATGTCTTGGGAGGAAAAAAATAAATCTAGGGATATGGATGCAATTGGAGTTCCAAACGCCAACCTTCTCCCGCCAATAAGACAACACATGATTCACGTGCTCGCTATCACACCCACGAATCTATAGATCAGTCGATTCTTTTTCCAATTTATTCCAAGTTTCCAACCCAACAAAGATCGATGATCCGCACGAACAGCCCATCTCCTACAACCCCTCTCCTCCTCCTCGGCGGCGTCCTCGCCCTCCTGCTAGGCCCCCACCTCATGGACGGTGGCGACTCTCATCGGTCATCCGGCGCACCAGAGGTGGTGATGACGTCCCTCGCGGTCGTCGCATTGCCGTTGACGCTCCTTTTGATGGCCCACGGTGGGAGCATCATGATGGGGGTAGTGGTTCTAGTTACGCTCATCCTCATCCTCCTGCGTAGCGTAATCGTTGGCTTGCTTCTTCTTGGGGCAATCTTCTGCCTACGCGATAGAGCGTCAGGATCGGGTCAGGTCAGGTCGGGTCAGGTTGATGGTTCTCTACTCTAGAGATGTGGTAACTCTATCTAACGAGAGTTTGTGTACTTGTATTGTTTATTGTAGTGTAGGTCGCATGGGATCGAGGAGTCACGTAGATGGGGAGAAGAGGACAATGGCGAACGGGAGAGGGGTGTGGGGTGGCTAGCGATCACGTTATTGTTCTTGCTCCTGTATGGGATCTTCTCCGACCATGAGGAGCGGCAACAACGATGGACGTCTGTGATCGTGGCTATCTTCACCTTCTTCTTCTTCCTCATCTTCGTCGACCATTCCTGAGTGTTGTGGGTATCAACATCAATATATGTATATGTATGTGTACAATGTTATTAATACGTGGCATACATGCTTTATGCATATTATATTGGAAGTTACGAAGTTTAATTACATAAAGAACTATTTGAAATATGATAATTATGATATTATGTTTATGTCCAAAATAATATCAGAAAGGTCCCAAGTTCGATTGGTCAAAAGAACGCAGGCGTGGAGAGTACCAATTTAAACAGTGATTTTTGCATAGTTGTCCTCGTAAAAAGTTCGATATGACGTAGGACTGTATCTTCGTGCTGTCCGTATTTACATTTGCACCACGCGGATTTCATTATTGGGGAAAAGTAAGAAGTTCGATGTTTTTTTTACCTAAATAGCCAAGTTACTAATTTTGCCCTGTCTTTTTACTGTATATATATATATATATATATGGATTATTGGGGCTGCCCCCTGGGGGCAGCCAACATGGCTGCCCAGCCCCATATTTCGGGCATTTTTTTATTTTTTTTTGAAAAATAAAACCATGTATATTCATCCCTATATCCCTCCTACATGCCATTCGAATTTCGTCAGAAACAGAGACTCCTACGGCCTCCATCTTGATGGTGTCGATTTAAAAAATCCTGTTACCGTTAAAAAATGATTGTCTAGATGGAGGTCGTAGGAGTCTTTGTTTCCGACGAAATTCGAATGACATGTAGGAGGGATATAGGGATGAATATACATGGCGACATTTTTTGAAAAAAAATAAAAAAAGCACCGAAAATGGCGCGGGGGCAGCCATGTTGGCTACCCCCAGGGGGCAGCCCCATTAACCTATATATATATATATATATATATATATATATATTAAGCATGGTTTGATTCAATAATGAACTCTAGGACACACATGCAATTGTAAAAGAAAAATCAGAAGCAACCACGTCTGTAGAGAACAAAAAAAATGAAAACTATGGATGCGCATAGATTAGATAAAATTCGCAATTCTGTGAAATCTATTGTCATTGAATTAGATCAATTTAGATTTATAAGTTTAATAGATCGGATTTGATCTGTTCATTTATGGATTGGATTGGATTGGATTATTGTCAAAATATGATCTGATCCAATCTATTTCTATTAATAAATAAATAATATATAGTAATTTATTTGTTGTCATTAGAGCATATAATATATCTAATTTTATTTGAGAGTTATGTGTAAACATTCAAGTTAATCTCTTTATAGTTTAAATAATTCAAACTCGTTCTTTACCCACCTTGCTTGATGAAAACCTCCTTATCCCACCATAGTGGTTGGTTAAAAAAAGTTAAACTTACCCCACTATACCCTTCGGGCCCTTCCAATCTTTCAACTGGAACCAACGACAGCAACAAAGCATTTTGCCACCACTCATATCTATTTTGGGTCATTCTCGAGCTTAGATTCAAATAACTTAGGTCCAAATGAAACGTTCGCCTTAAAAAGTCTAAATCTAAACCTCTTTGGGCCTTTCCAAAGGAAACACCCACCCTCGGTTGCACACAACTATGTCTGTTGTCATCCTCATCCACGATCTCGTGCACGCACCACCAGATCTCCCATGCGCACGTGATGCCACACCTCCCTCATACACGTGCAAAAAGACCTCATTCCCAATCGGTTGATGTCCTCATCCTCAGCCGCATTGTCCCCGTCTCCAACCAAGCACATGCGTAGCTCAACCTCCCTCGCACATGCACAATCAGACCTTGTCCTCAACCCTCCTAGACCTCCTTTGTGCATGCGGCCAAGCATCTCAGGTGCCTCCCTCTCCCATTGTGCAGTCGTGCGCAGTCCTCGTCCCAGACCTCCCTTCCGCACCGTGCAGCCAAGCAGGTTAGTTGCATGTTAGTTGTAGTTATTTGATATCACAAACTTGTAATTTTATTCAAAGTCGACGTGATGCTTTTACAATTTCTACAGTTTACAAGTTTGTCATTTAACGAGCATTTTTCCCAAAAAAAAATAACTATCCTTTTCTTTACATGTATCCATACTCAAATGTCGAGGTCTAACGTGCTAAAAACTTAATCATAGCTTATGAAGTGACAATAGGCGAGCACTAAAAATCCAATCCGATCCGATCCAGTCCCATCCATAATATGGTGGATTGAATATGCATGTTTAATGAACTGGATTGGAATTATAAAAAAAATCCGTTACATGATTGGACGTGTATTAAGCTAAAATCCAACCCAATCCGATCCGTGTGCAACCCGATCGAAAACCAAAAGAGGAAGCACTACAACAAAATTAAGGTATACTTATGCTTTTTTCAAAATATGACACTAGATCTGCCATTGTTAAATATATATCGATGATATTATTCATTGTAAAATTATTTTTTATACTTGAAATTAATGGCAAATATAATAGCTGTCGCTATTTTAATAACGACGGTCCATATAGTGATACTTATACATTGCTATTTTTAAAAGTTCACCTAATCATCGTTAATTTTTTAGTTCAAAATTTAGTAACGGTTAATTAAATTTTAAAAAAATAACAACGGATAAGCATCACTAAATAGATCGTCGCTAATGATATTATATTCATCGTTAATTTCAAGTATACAAAAAAATCGTAATGAATAATACCGTTGTTATATATTTAACAACGGTTTTACTGACGGATTTTGAAAAAAAAATTATTATAGTCCAATTTTGTTGTAGTGAAGGTTGAAAGAGGATGTCACGTGACTAAAGCATAGGTAAAGGCATCCAACTTTAGTAAATATCTATACAATATACTAAAGCCAGGCTCTGCTCGTCTCCTCCCATCCTTCTGACACGTGGATAGCCCCATCGCAATCCTTGCGTTCGGGAGAAGTTCTCTACACGTCCTTTTTCCTTCTGTCCCTATCCGTCCATCTCTACATCGCCCACTCAAGTCTCCCCCTCCCCCATCCTTCCGTCGAAAGATATCTATCCCTCTCCCCAGAGAATCCTCTCTCATCTTCTCTTACAAGCTTTCAAGATTTTATCATCATTCCCCTACACGATGGCCCTCATGTAACCATCTTCTCCCTCTCTTCACCAAATCTCAATGGGGAAGCAGACTCCTTCGTTCAACACATGTGCATCCCGAGGGTGTATCCCTTCCGTCAAGATCAACTACACTTGCTCCTCAGGTTACTCTGTCCAGTACATGATGTGGGAAGAGGAATCGTCATCCTTTGTATGGTTTAGACGATGTCATCCATCTTGGAACGCCATGGGGTGACAGTAATGAAAGGGAGAGGCCGAGTGAAATTGCTTTATTGGCAGGCCTCTCTCCCTTTTTCCTCCACAATTTCACGTAATAACGCCAGTTTTTGCCACTACTTCATTGCCTTTTAGTTCCTTTGGATTTTGTTTTTGATGGGAGATGTACATGTTCTAGACCAGCATATACCTCTCTTTGCTCCATTTACCTAAGCATTTGTGCTTTTGATCATGACAGCTCTTACTGTATCTCTCTGTTACATAGCTACACCACAAAAGGTACATGACTTTCCTATATCTGTTATATGGTTCTAAATTCTAAAGAGATTCCCCTAAAAGACTAAATTTATTACATATGCATAATCCTTCATATATGGCTTTCCCTGCTTTGCTCTTTAGCACTGGTCGTGAGGACCATAAAAATCTTTCTACAGGTCATTGGTACATCTTTTTTCCCCATGTCTTCTCCATTTATGTGCCACGTCTTTTTCCTTTATCTAGAACAGGCCATTATATTTCAAATTTTATACCTACATTTATTTTCCTGCAAGTCTTCTTTTCCATGGTTGGAGGGGGAGACCCGTATATTACACCCTTTCCATTAAAGTAAGATTCACTGAATAAGGTTTTTTTAGATTGGTATGAAAAGTGCCAAATGGAGAAGATCTATTGATTATATTCCCCCTCTTCGAAGGATTGTTGGCTCTGTATTTTACGTCGACTTTCTGTTTCTAATCTCATGTTTTTTTTCTTATTGGAGTTACCCATGTGGAGATTTTAGTATCATTCTTATTTTCGAATGTGTTGCGCACTTAATTAAGACAATGAGACATGGTTTATGCAAGATCCATTGTCACAGAGTGAGATTGCACCTCAAGATACAAAAGATGAGAGCTGAAATACCTTGATTTTCGATAATGGAACTTTATCTGGATCAAAATTCCAGGTCCTTTTTCGCTGCCCAATCTCAAGTTACATCTGGACTCAAAGCAGGAAAGGAACGACTGAGAGAGATTAAATCTCCCATAAGGTTCCATCTGATTTTTGACGGGTATGAAAGGGCGTTGACACCTCTTCCAAAAGGATGAAGCAACGAGATGGACAGACAAGGCACCGTGTAGAGCAAATAAACACACAACCTTGAAGGGAGAGAGGTCCACATGAGATTTCCATTGTCAAAGCTTACAGAAGCTTTGAGCACTTCAAGCTGGGAGCTCCAAGGAACCGATCCCTCATTGTTCTCCATTGATCTGTTCGGCAAACACCAATGAGTTAATTACGAAGTCAACAAATTGTGTTGCGAGTAAACCATGTTAAGCCTCTGCCTTTGCATTTGTATTTTTCATCCGTTAACATGTTGTACCATTGCTAAATCAACTGCCAACCCACCTCTTATACGTCTCTTTTTCGGATACTATACTGTAGTGCAATGCTCGAAGCTGGTAGTTTTTTTAACGACTCATGTCATGTTATGTTGATGTATGGATTGTACCCTGCAAAGTCCCATCCATGTTGGCATCCATGTTCTGGTATATTGTGGCTCTACCTAGCTGATGTTTATAAGCGAAATCAAGAATATGTCTTGAGATGAAGAGGTGGATATATTCGCAACAGAGATGTTTCTATCATTTTCCCTTGAATTCATAGATCGTGTCCATGCTACACATATTCAATCAATTTTCTTCGGTCATTTTAGGTGGCTAAATTGTCTTTCTAGCATGGAGTTTGTGTGAGTTCAACTAAACCGTGCATGGGCTTCATTAATCTATAATAACATCTTCGCAGCAAAACCTACGCTACACAAATTACATGGATTAAGTGTAAGAGTCATACATATGTATCTCCATGTATCTGCAAAGCCTCGATTACAAATATATGTTCAACTTTTTTGTTATATTAATAAATTAATAACTATTATATAACGTGGATATCTAACTATTAAATATTTCATGTGATTAATAAATAATTCTAACTTTATGAATTTTATATGCAGACGAGTTAGACATGGATTAACACAATCGAACTTATTTTAAATAGAAGTTTTAGCAATAAGTAAGGACCATCTACCACAAAATCATATTAGTTTTTTAGCAAAATGATGAGTATATTATGTAATTATAAATAAATATGTTACAAAATAAAACATAAGGTCTACCGCCGCGAAGCGCGGGCATTTAGGCTAGTAGAGATATACTAGTGGTTTGATCCGTGTCTCGCTGCGGTGTGATGGATTTGTTTGATTGCATACAAGACATTTGTAGTTATAACATTATTTTAGTTATAACATTATTTATTGATATTTTTTAGAAGTAATTAATTGGATTCTTTTGAAGATGAGTATATAATTATAAATAAGAATGTAGATAGAATGTGTGTATGAACCAGTGACAATAACTCTTGACGTTTTCACCTTTAAAAAAAACTCTTGACGTTTTCTATAGTTCATCTTCTAGAATGTCGAGTCGTGCATGTAAGTAACCATCATGTCATTCTGAAAGTTGTAAATGTTGTGAATTATCATAAATATTAAATTTGGCATTATCTATCCTCTCCAGGATTTAAGGTTCGCCATTTAGACCTAGCCAACGGGCTGAGGGCTCGCCTGCCCAGTCGTTCATGGGCCGGGCTTGGGCTAGGAGATTTGGGAACGTATCGGCCTGGCTCAACCCGCAAAAAATAAAAAATGTATAAATATAAGTTGAATAATACATGTATTAATAAGATACGCTTCAAAATTTTCATATGTGACACTAATTTTCAATAAAAATTAATAGTTTACATGTCAAGTGACATGTAAATTACTTATATTAGTTATATAAAGTATAAATAGTATTAATAAAATCATTTGTACAAATTAAATATCATTAGAAAATTCAATAGATAAAGAGTGAAATGGACAATGGGCCGGCCTATGGGTGGGCTTTGGACATAGGTTTTTTAGCCTCGGCCCGGCCCGCACTTTGGCCAAGTCTACTCGTCATATTTTCCCTTCTGCAACCAATGTGCAGCTAATGCTATTGTCATAGTTAGTATGTTCATTATAGCAAAGTAAATACATGTACTTGAGAAAGAAGTTATTTCGATGTGCATGAAAAGTAAAAGTGGAAAAAATTGAACAATATTGTTACTATAACGACCAACATAAGATATTACAAGCAAAATCAAAATAGAATAAAGAGTAAATTACATAATAGGTCCTCAAATACAGGGCATGTATGTTGCAGAAAATAAAATGTATCCAAATAAGGGGTGAGCATCAAAGAAGGTCCCAAAAAAAGCGTATCATAATAAGTTCCCAAATATGAGGTTGATATGGGGATGCTATCAAATAAGGGGGTATTTGGATAGTGGGTTTAGGTGGGTTAAACTAGTTGCAGGTAACCCATTTTTGGGTTTTGGTGTTTAGATAGAGGGTTAAATTGGGGGTGGGTTAGAAGTGGGTTTATTATGATATGATTATATTGGAGTTTGAAAAAATGAGTAGTTATTGTGATGTGATTGTATTGGAGTTTGAAAAAGTGAGTATAAGTGGAGTAGTTTATATTTTTTATATGAGATGATGGTATAATATATTATTTTTTGATAGGATTGATGATGTAAATTTTATTTATTTAATTTTTTAAAAAAGGAATAAAGTGGGGCCCACGTGGAGGGAGAAAATATGGGTTTGGAGAGTTAAACCACCCCGGGAGTGATTTAACCTTATATCCGAACACACCCTAAGGTCCCGAATATTGTGTAGATATAGATGAGAATGGAAATACTCGGAACCTTATTTGATATCAACCTCACATTTGGGGACCTATTATGACACATTTCGTTTTTTGGAACCTTATTTAATACATACCCCGTATTTAGTGACCTATTACGATACATTTAACTTTGCAGGATCTTATTTGATATATGTCCCATATTTGAGTACCTGTTATGTAATTTACTCTATAATAAAATGATAAATGTGGTGTGAACATAAAAATTAAAGAAAAATCCCAAATACTGTTAATGTGTAATATTTATTATAAATATAATTGAGATTCTCCCTTTTTTTCTTAGAATCGAAGAATCAAATCTGGATTATATGTCTTTTCCGAATAAAGTGTTTTGACGTTGAATTCTAATTGAATTTTTGAGTCAATTGAGAGGTTCAAATGAGGAGTATGTTATGACTATTTATTTCTGATTCGAAGATCCATATTTCTAGGAATCGACTCTTGTCATTATTAAGAAAAGATAAGAAATGATAAAAATACAAGCTTGTTTTATAACAATAGTAATTAATCATTTTTGTTTCAAGGTCAATCTATTTACTTTTCCGGATAATATTTTCCCTTGTTCACTAATAAATCAACTAATTAAACTCATATTTAGGGGGGGCAAACACCTACGAAAAGATTGCTTGGATTTATTAAAAGATTTTTTTGAATTTATTCATGTACAACATTGAAAAATTGGTCAGTAGGTAAAGATATATGAGTTTGGTGTCCCGTCTAAGAAAGAGATCCAAATCCTAATAACCTCGCTAAATGGTGGTTCAACATAGATTCGACATCTTGGAACCAAGCCAATTTTGGGGTAGCTTTGTGATAACGGTACCATCCAGCAGAAAGCATTAATATTGCATTGTATCCGTTTCGAAATGAGTAAAGATCACCGAAGTAATATCTAAATACAATGATTCAACAAAACAAGGATAAAAGGTTCTCAAGTTGTGGCATCCACGTGTCAGTAGACTCAACACACGAATCCAATTTGCAGAATTTCACTTTAGTTATATTAATAGATGTGTATGTAGTATATGTATATAAACGAACCATGATTTGATGTCGTGCATGTCAAATTATATTGAATGCTAGAAGATTTGTGCTATATTTGATATTTACATGGATACTATGAAACATTTTATTTAACAATGACTAATATTGAAGCATTGGAATGGTTGTGGATAGAGAAAATACTCAGATTATAAATATATTAAAATTGCAAAATCTGCCCATCTTTTTTAAAAATATGGACTGAAGATCCTTCGCATAACATTGTTTGAAGATTTTCGTGCTTTTTTTTCATAAAAAGAATGTCAATTCATTCATGAAATGGCCCGCGAGTACGATGTAGCGAACGCTACACGACAGTATATCAAGACAAGTTCATAATATACATAGTATATATAGAGTTCATGTTCATCTCCGTCTTAAGGGTATATTATCAAGACTAATTGTTAATTTGTGGAGTGAACTCATCGAATAATGAACTTGAGACTACGAAATTCATATATAGATAAAGTTAAGATGATTTTCAATGATCTTTATTTTTTCCCTCTAACACTCCATTTTACAAACATCATTTGACAAATTATGGTAGAAATTCAATAAAAAAACTTCAAGGATGGAAATTGAAAATGTGATTCTTATCATTGCTATATTAAAAGTATCACAAATGATTCTTAAGAAATAGATAATATAAGATAAAACATTGTATGGAATGGAAACACGAACCAGCAACACGATTTCACGAGAACTAACTCGTTCGGATAGAGGATAGGAGAGAAGTGAAGTTTATCCTTCGTTCTTATTTGGTTGGTTTGAGAAATAAGGAAAGGATAAACATTGTATACATTAACATGACAAATTATGTAATCGTGATATGACTACTTATCACGGGATGGATTACCTTATGATAAAATCTCTTTAATTCAAGATGAGAAGATCGTGTCTCGCAACAGAAAAAGCAGATACCTCACCGTAAACTTAGGACTTTCAGGCACTATGCATCCACACCTGATAATGCTACGATGACACAACTTACGAAACCCTAATATTTTATTTTTTTTCTTTTAAAAGTAAGTTATCTATCTTTCCTTGCCATGGATGGAAGAATTCGGGTCTCGTCTATGGGTAGATTAATAAAACCACTCCTCCAAAGTACATTTCAAGCTATATGGTTATTTGGCGAATCCCATCTTAGTAGAAACTCAAAGATGAGTCTTTTTAATCCTATGTTTGTCACCAATCCCCTCATGTGCAACCTCCATCTTCTCCTTCATGGCTCATTCTCCGTTGCCTTCTCTATCATCCAAACTAGCTTTCTACTTTTTCCATGCTATTGATCTACTCCAAATCCTTCTCCTTCTCCCACATCATCGGATATTCTTCATCTGTGTATGCACATCTTTCCTATGCATTCTCCATTTTGTCCAAATTGTCCTCCTCTTTGTCATTATGAAGTTATTATATATCTCGTATGTCGTCCATGTCATGATTGTTGATGCAAGAACTTCCAATTTTGTCGCCACACTCAATGACTAAGCTTTATGTGTACTTATGAGCGCGAGGATTGAAGGTCGGATGGTGAGATTTACAGTGCCTCAAATATAGTCCCACGTGAAACACCCACAAAGTATGAGAATGAGTTACAAGTGGTGGGAAATACTACTTGACAACTCAACTTACACATTTTTGGTTGTTTGCCAATAGATCTGATTTGTTGTTAGGGTTAGGTTTCCTTGATGACATCTCATATTCATGCTCGCAACATTTAATGGAATCAGAGCGAGCTTTGGGTATAATTTATCAAAACTACAACAATCCAAGATTTAGATATAAACGATAAAAGGCAAGTGCATGTAGCTAGTAGTTGACCTTTTGGGTTTAAGGATATTGTGATGCATCATGGAACTATCGGATTGTCATGAAAATACAATGATAATTGTTAGGCTTGATGACAATGATGACTTGGTAGTTAAACCATATTGCACAAAGCTTTGGTAGACTTGCTTGAAGATTTTTATTCTCTACACCACATTCATCTTCAAGGGAGAGCATGACCAAAAAAGGTAAGCATTGGCAGCAAGAGATAATGCATTTATTATCTCTTAGAGAGGTTGATTTCTCCACTGATGTTATTCCAAGAACCACGTCAATTTCGAAAGCTCTTTTTTAGAATGGCGCATGTTGAATTTGAAGAATATTAAGTTACGTGGAGTGTTGGTAAGAGATTCTTGCAACCTAATGTTTTCTCAACAGGGAAGTCGTCCACCTTGTAAAAAAGAGAGGGGTCGTTGATTACATTGAATGAATAAGGTGGCCGTGGAGAACGTATACTCACAATCTCATTTTACTCGCTCATGTCATTTACAAGGATGGCATTGCAATGGACTTAAGCTAAGTGTAAGATGTGATGAATTGAAGTTGGTCGAAAATTATTTTAAAGATTAACAATTTTCTAGGCTTGACCAATATTGTTGGTGATTCATAGAAAATTTTCTGAAAGATATCGTTAACATTGGTGAAGCTCGCTGAAACGAATCTAACATTTTTAATGTCAAAATGTGAAAAAAGTTTGCGAGAATTGAAGCAAATACAGTTAATATCTTGTGATCACACCTATAAATCATGTGTAAGAATTATATATAGCATTAAGCTTAGTAAAAAAAGTCATTGCTTATGCCTCTCAAAACAAAAACTACACGAGAGAAATATTCTACTCATGATTTAGAAGTAGTTGCAGTAGTTTTTATTCTAAAAAATTGACGACATTACTTCTATGGAGAAAAGTTTAAGATCCTTAGCAATCATAGAAGTTTCAAATATATATTTAAACTTATATTCATATGCGCAATTAAGTAAATTCGCTTACATTATTACTATAGATATCTAAACATAAAGATAAATAAAGTAAATGAAGCAAAAAATATCAAAAGCACAAAAAGGGGAAAATAATTAACTATAAAAGGGGAAAATAATTAACTATAAAGTGAATGCCAACAAGAGTCAACTTACAATTTTGTAGATTAGTTTACACATATTGCAATAAATTTAATTTCATTATAACTTTTGTGATAATTTATAATATGAAATATTAATTATATATCACTTTACTAATGAAAATATGGACATGACTGAAATTACATCATTCATATGATATATAATCTTACGGCATCATATAATAAGGACAAGATAATAGAGTTTACTCGTAAAATACAATTGTAGATATTTAGAATAATCTTAGAGGATTATGTAAATTTGGATTTTTTTTCAATTTTCACATAAATTCCAGCACCAAACTGTAAAATAATTAAGTTTTCGAGTTGACGTGATTTGTTAGATGCCTTGATATGAAGAAGTTTTTTTTTTCAAATTATTATTTTTTAAATCGTGCATGGAACACATTCCATGGTAGGGTGGAGCATTGGGTCAGGCCAGCTCGAATCCGACTATGAACCGACTTGCAAAAACCCGAGCCTAGCTCGAACCCGATGTACGTATGGGCCAGGCTCGTACCCTCGTATTTAAAAAAAAATCACAACGGGTCAGACCTCGACCCGAATCCGATGTACGTATGGGCCGAGCCCGAGCCGTCATATGTCAGAATATCACGCTCGGACCATATGCTACCATATTTTGATAGTTTATAGTCTAACAAACTTTTGGAATATGCTATCACTGATTTAAATTCCATCAAGATTCGATCACGTGGAAAGGAATTCTGCAAAATCTTTTCAGATTTCAACAATCCACGTACAACAATCCACACGTAAATCATATTAGAACTAAATTGGGGGACACAAATTTTATGATCACATTACATCTAATATTTCCTTCATCCATGAATAGTAATATTATATCATAACAATACATCCAATATTCATGTATTATAGATGAATTATATCAAAACAATAAATTGGAATCAAAGTGCAACTTCTTGGAATCAAAATGGGTGAGGGTTGAGCTCGACCCGAACCGGAGCCCGATCTCGCGGGCATTGCATCAGGCCCGGGTCCTCGATTTGCTAAAAAAGGGTCTCAGCCCAACCCAAGACCCATGGGAAATTTACGGACTCAGATCAGACTTTTCAGGTTGGGTCAAGTCGAGCCCAATGCTCCACCATATTCCATTGTGGTCAATCCATTAAAAGAATCAAAATAACGTTCTCTGTGTATTGTCACTTATTTACATGTTTTCATTTCATATGGTCAGACTAAATTTTTTGTTTGTTATTGCATGCATCACATCAAGTGATATGTACATGCAAATACAATTTAATAATTGATTTGGTTTATCTAATCTAGTTAGTGATATGGAGGAAATTGTTGTTGAAACCAAAAATTATTTTTCTCGTAAGTATGAGCTACTCTATCCAACTCTTAACTTTTTGTTGAATTTCAATTTTGTTTACACAATCCGACGACTAAGGACTAATTTAAAGCCTTTCTTAGTCTGTAGATTACATAGGTAAATCAAACTCTAATTAAAATTCAAAATTCAAAATTCAAAAAGTGATATCTTCAAATGTTCGTATGAACACATGGTAGATGGAAAACAAAGATATGTGATTTGGAAAGGACTCGATATAGAAAGAGAGACTTACCTTTACAACAAGATGAGTATACATCGATATATATTTTATGATTTATCACTATATTGTCCGTTGTTAAATATAAAATAAATACGACTTGCAGCAAAATCACAATTTGTACCGGTAATTAGCAACGACTTCTATACTTGTTGCTACATTGCTAGCAATATTTCATACAACAATGATTATAATTTACATTTTCCCATCAAAGTGTATATTGATTGTTGTAAAAAATACAACAATTAAGCTAAATTAGAATAATACATGCATTGAATAACCATTGTTATATGAAATGTGCTAATAATGTAGTAAATAATATATCATTTGCCATTAAATTCAAGTACAAATCTTGATTTTGCAACGAATAATATTAATTTATTATGTATTTTTACAACAAATTATGTAGTTATAGATTTCATAGTAGTGTCACGATAGGCTCATTTTATCGCATTAGATCTATAAGAAGGGAGGTCCACATCTTTATGTGATAAAAATATACTATTAGATCATAGTTTCTCACTCTAGTTTCAGTGAGTTTCGAAATTCTGAAGGGCCTTTAGCATAGAATTTGTGCAATTACTATTGAAAACATGTAATTAGAATAAATGACATTTCATAGATAGGAGGGGTCAAGCCCCTGCCCTCCTAGCTCTATATTCCTCATTGCTTATTAACTGAGAACAATGTACGTCCATCGAAGACGACATTCACTTCAGAGTGAAGATGTGAGATTAGAAGTTGCAGCGATAAATATGAGAGGGACGCGGAACCTAGAAGGTGTAAGCTGCTTGCGAGATGAAGGGGATGGTGGAGTTACTGGTCGCTTTGAAGGAAGCATGCAAGATGGGAGCCATGACCTTTTTTCGGAGGGGTTATGAGAGAGAATTCGATGGTAGGGAGAGAAAGCGGGGTTGGGAACTAGGGATGGTTAAGAAAAAATATCCGAGCTATTCATTATCAATTAGACCTTAGGGTTCATATTCACTCCTCTCGTGCTTTGAAAAAGATAATACATACGTGTCAACTAGTCTCGATCGGTAACCACCTCCGCATCCTCGATACCTGTTATGCTAACCTCGGCCTTCTCTGCAAACTCTATCTCAATGCAACACAACCATTCCAGCTGCATCTCTATTCATATATGCCAAACGATTCTCCAACATTATATAAGGAAAATGGGTCTCACAAGTAAAAAGGCACACCAAAACTTACATATCATCTTGGACCGGCCCTCTACGAGGATCGTCGGATCCTCATCCAACGTTTCTCGTGCATTATAGCCCCAACTGTAAATGAGATTTATAGTCCCAACTGTAAATGAGATTTATAGCATCGATTTACCGATGCACAACTGTTACATCACCTGCAAAATAGGATGTGGGGATGCCCTCTTCCTCCTGAGGTAGAGATATAAAAAAAACGAATTCTTAGAAGCCTTGATTGATGCTACGCTGGATGCCAGATGGAGTATGAGTGCCACGTTATATGACACGTGGAATATAATTGCCATGTTGGATTCCACCTCGGATTTGATTAATTTTTGAGTTAGTTTTTTAGGCGTGTATAATTTATATCTATGCATCCCGAATCCCCACCCTCCTCTCCCAATGCCTCCCCAAACCCTAAAACCCCTCTTTCTTTCCAAATCGCGCCTCCTCTCCACCTCGCGCCCCCAACCCACCGTCACCTCCTCCGACCCTATCCCGATCCTCACCTCCGTCTGGATCCGCTCCTTCTCCCGCCCCCATTCCCCCCACCCGAACCTCCTCGGCTTCCTCAAGAACCCCTCCCTCTGGTCCCTCGCCTACCTCCTCACCTGCCCCCGAACCTCCCTCCAACCCTCCCCACCTCCCCCCTCCCTCCTCCTCCTCCGCCAGTCCCTCCTCTCGTCCTCCTTCCGCTGGGCCTCCGCCCCCTCCGCTATCCTCCTCCGCTCCCCCTCCGACCCCTACGCCTCCCTCTCCGCCTCCAAGAAGCGCGCCGCCGCCTCCATCGCCGCCCGCTCTCCTCCCTTCCAGGATCTCGTTGTTCAGCAGCTCCTCCTCCTCCTTCTCGAGCCCCTCTTCGAGCCCCGCTTCTCCCCCCGCTCCCACGCCTTCCGCCCCGGTCGCTCCCCCCGCACCGTCATCCGCACCATCCGCTCCCGCTTCGCTGCGTTCCTCTGGTTCCTCAAAGCCGACCTCACGGCCGTCTCCGCGCAATTAGACCCCTCCACCGTCACCTCATGCGTCCGCAAGGTCGTCACCGACCGGAAAGTCCTCAACTTGATACGATCCGCCGTCGCTAGAGGCCCCATCCCACCGGAGATGACAGAATGCCACGGAGAGAAAGGGGAATTGCGGAGAAAGAGATTGAAGCGGAAGGTCATGCGGATGACGAGACGGAAACGGGTGATTCGTGAAGACGAGCCCAAACCCGATCCTTATTGGCTCCGCGTGTTTGACAGCTTCGCACCCGAGGAGGCCGCGATGGTCCCCAATATTGGCCGCTGCGGGATCCTCAGCCCGCTGATTACCAACATTTGCCTCCACGAATTGGACTTGTGGTTAGAAGAGCAAATCGAGTCGTATTCCCGGCCATCGAAGCTCGATCCGGTCTGCCATAATCCGTCGTGGCCCGAGTTTGTTCCATCTGGAGGACGGAACCGGGATCAGAAACGGAGTATGGATTTTGTGCGGTACGGTACACATGTGCTGATCGGCATTCGCGGGCCGCGGGGGGATGCCGTGAAGATCCGTCAGGAATTGATTGAGTTCTGCGAGGTGAGGTACGGGGTCAAGCTCATGAACTCGAGTGTTGAGATCGAGCATGTCTCACGGGGCGTGCGGTTTCTTGATCACTTAATCTGCCGGCGGGTGATATATCCGACCTTGCGGTACACCGGGACGGGTGGGAAGATCGTGAACGAGAAGGGCGTGGGGACGTTGCTCTCCGTGACCGCGAGCTTGGAGCGGTGCATCACACAGTTCCGTAAGCTTGGTCTCCTTAAGGGGGATCGAGACCCTGAGCCGTTGCCGTGCGTCGCTATGTTTTACTCCGGTCAGGCTCATACCAATGCCCAGATGAACAAGTTCCTCGAGACGATGGCGGAGTGGTACCGGTATGCGGATAATCGCAAGAAGATAGTTGGGTTCTGCGCCTACGTGATCAGGAGCTCGCTGGCAAAGCTCTACGCTGCAAGGTACAGGTTGAAGTCACGTGCCAAGGTCTATAAGATGGCGTCGCGGGATCTTAGCAAGCCTTTGATAGAGAGCTCGGGGAGTGACGTTCCACAGTATTCTGATCTCCTGAGGATGGGGCTTGTCGATGCGATCGATGGTGTTCAGTTCTCACATATGTCGCTGATCCCGTCTTGCGATTACACCCCTTTTCCGATAAACTGGATGCCGGACCACGAAAGGGTGCTGAGGGAGTATGTGAAGTTGCAAGATCCTCAGTTCTTCTGTAAGCTGTACAAGTCCGTGAAGCGGGATGATCTCGGTGCCCCTCAGGATGACTTGTCGCGGATTGTGTGGGACTGCAAGACTCACGGGCTTCACAGCTCTACATTCAAAGACAACATGAAAAAACTCGGAAACTCGATCGATGAGTGCTCAGATGATTCTAAAGTTGCTTCTGCCTAATCGATGAAGATCACATCGAAGCTTCCGTGATCCCATCTTCAATGGAGGATGCTTACGGTTTGGATTTCCTTATGCAGATGAGGATGTCAATTCATGTAAATGGTATTGCCATTTCCTCATTTACCAATTACTATATTTTTTATATACCAATTAACTAATTATTAGATGTCCAGCATCATCGGATTTTTCGTGGTAAATTTTTCTAGTTTTTTTCTTCTTGCTGGTTTGATTCGAGCAGTTAATTCCATCATCTATTGGATTGCATATTCAATAAACCAGTGTCTAGAAAATCAGGATTCGATATTCAGTCAAGGAGTTGGGACGGTTTTGGGATTTGAAGCTTATTGGTTTTGTTTCGTGTTCTATTGGAAATGGCTTAAACACACAAGTAAACTATACCGATATCATTGTCATCGGTTTCATATACAACGATTACGTGTTTATGACAAATGACTGTGCAAGTAAAGCCAACTAGGACTATGAATTACTTAAGTAATAAGAAAAAGATGTAAGAAGTGGTGGACTATTTTTGATTTTGCATATGCATGAAAGCAGCTAGGTTTGTAGCTAAATTGCCAGAGCATCCATAATCTCCGGCATATTGTGTATGAAGAATCAGTTATCAAGCCATGTTCTCTAAATAATGATTGAAGTAGTTATTCCTCATACTTAAGGCGCACTTTGTTGACTTGCATTGCAGAAATTAAAGCCATCACCTGAATACATGGAGATGCTCTGTTGTCATATGTGTTACCCAATTTTACCGAGAAGATTGCTTTTTAAAGTTCCTTCTTTGGTAACAAGATGGGTGTTTGGGCCTGGGAGGCTGCATGTAGTAGATGGCATGTGCCTAGCTTATATTCCGCGTCGGACTGAAGGTAATTGATTGAATTCAAACCTTAACCGGATTTTAGTACATGGTGGATGGCTATACATTTTACAAATATTCTGTTTTCTTCAGTATTGCGGATGTCGTCAGTCGGAGGGGTCACTGAATAAAGAATATTCAATTTTTGGGAGATATTTAGAATAATTCGATCATGCATTTTTAATTATTTTAAATATACAAATTATCTAATATATATTCTTATATATTTATTTATATATAGTCTTCAATCAACAATAGTCTAAGATAAATGTATTGACTAACAAGTTACATAGGACTTTAACATTTGTGGTGATACTGGGATAAATAGAACCTTTTAAAAATCAGTAGTTCATTGCAATAGTCGGTCGAATATTCGACTGAATACCCGAATATTCAGGAATATTAGGGCTGGACTGAATATTGGTCAAATAACAATATTATATTCGGTCACCCCATAGAATAAGAATATCCGGCCAAATATTTAGTCCATTCGGTCGAATATTGCAACAATGATTTTCTTTTTTAAAAGCTAGTGTAATATTGACAACTTATGCACTAATCTAGGAAAATGTTCCCTTTAAAAAAAGGACCTTTAACACATTTCCAGCTTAAAACTAATGACTAATGAGTACCATTTTTTATAATTCGCATGCCACCTTTGCGAGTTTTTCAATCTGTAACTTGCTTGGAATGTTGCGACCACATGAAGTCAAGTTTCGCAACATCTTCACTATCAACCAATCTAACCACATTTAGCGATGGTTGATGCACCGTCTCTTTCATAATTCCTTCCTCTTACTAATCAGTAGGGACAACTGTACTTCTATGATCACCGACTATCTTAATACCATTTGCTATGACTTAGGTCCAATCTTGCATTATGATTCCAGGAAAAGTGGCACATCAATTTATTGATTTTGAACTCAAGGCCTAATAATATTTAAACAACCCAAACTGTTAAGACAAGAGGTAAGTCCCAATTTCTAATAAATTATGTTCAACTCTTGCGAGTTTTTCACATGGGCTAGACTATGGCATCTGTAAAGAAAAAATATTATTGCTTTATGTAGTTTATTTGTCATATTGGACTCACCGTGCAACTAGTTTATATTTATATTTGCTTTTCTTTTGCATACCATTTGATCAATGGATCTCTCTTTCCCCAAACATGCAAGGATATAGCTGCGAGTAGCACATGAGAAATTCACTACTTTTTTAACCTTGCAGGTAACACATAAGATTCTGGTCTGTGATATTACTGAGGCATTGTTATTGATATTACAACAACAAAGCCTTTTTCCATAAAAGTAGGGTCGACTACACATATTTTTTGCCTCCATTCAGATATATTTTGGGTCATTCTCGGGCTTACATCCAAATAAATAAGATCTTCGGATAGTCACATTTCAATACTTCTTGAACCTTCCTCGCCCTCTCTGAACTAACTCAACATCCTCACATCTTCTAATTGATGCATCAACTGAACTCCTTTGCAAATGGCTAAACCATTTAAAGCGATTTTCTCTCATCTTATCCTCTATCAGAGCTACACCAACTTTCATTCTGACCAGATTTCGAATCCGATCTTTTCATGTGTGACCACACATCTACCTTTGCATTTTCGTTTCTTCTACTATTAGTTCACATGCCAACATTATGATCCCTAGAGTATATCAGGTCTCACGACTGCTTTGTAATATTTTCTCTTGACTTTAAAAGAAATTTTCTTTTCACAAAAAGGTCTCATTGTAATATTTCCCTTTTCATCGGACGACTCGTTTGATATTTTTATAATTCAAACAATTTTGAATGTCTCCTTTATTTGTATAATAGACGCTACAATGCTTCTCGTCCATTCTCCATGCATTTTCTTGCATTGCCAAATAGCATTGAAGTCATTTGTGAGCTAAGTAAAATCCCTTCCACTTAGAACTCTTCAAACTTCTATAGGAATGTCATCAGATTATACATCTTTCTCGGGTTTCATAACCCTAAAAACACGATGCAAATAGAAAATTCGCAACGATGACAAATAATTAATTTTTTGGCGGTGGAATTATTATTTGTGGAAGAAATTGGGAGGATGGAGAAGAGAAAACTCGCTGGTTGTGAAAGATTTGGGAAGAGAAACGCGGAGATCGTGTTGAGAGAGAAGGAAAAGGAAGAGAGAAATGAGATAAATCTCAAATTAATTTCAACTTCAACTGTGTTCAAACAAATGACCACCATACCCTTTATTTAGGGGGAGTGGGATTACAAAAATTGAAAGGAGATCAAAATTCAAATCCTAGCTTATCTTAATTTGGACTCTAATTAGCTCTAACCGATTAACTGCTAAATATAATCGGCTAATTCATTAAATCGAGATCACATGTGATCTTTTTATTTAAAATAAAATTGCATGGACTCAATAAAACGTAAAATTAATTTGACTCTAATTAAAAGACGTTAATAAAACCTTAATTGATAAAATTCAACGGAAAAAATCCTATTTGAGCCCCCAATTGATCGGCTTACACCGCATCAACTCTCCCCTCTTTGAAAAACTCATCTCTTGATGAGTGGCTTGCAGTGTTCAGAAAGGCGGCTCAGGCGGCCGCATATGCGTAGTCGGGCACTGGACCGAACCACATATCCAGTTTTCGGTTCATATGCGGTTTGGGCGAGTATGCGGCCGCATACTCGGCCGCCTTTTGTATAGAGTCCTTTCATACATGCTTCATCTTTTAGTTGCTAGAACTGGTAGCTACTGCTACTGCAATAAAAAATAAATGTTACTAATTGTTTATTAGAAAAGATTTTTATGTTATTTGTAAAAAATAATTTTTCATTTTTTATTTAAAATAAATGTTACTAATTGTTTATTAGAAAAGATTGTTATGTTGTTTGTAAAAAATAATTTTTCATTTTTTATTTAAATAGAAGATTTTTATTTAATTTCTATGAATGCCGTTTCATGCATTTGTTTAGTTTATATTCAATATACTTTTATTTTAGAATCAAATACATCTTCTTTTGTGAAAAATATATCTACGAGTCGTTTGCTTTCTTCAGTCGATACTTTTCTCAATTGTTAAGAAATTTTGTAAAAGAAATTTACATTAAATCCCCCCTAGCTAACTGTCATCTCGTTAATGCTAGATAAAAGGGAATCCGGTTATTTAATCAATTGAAATATATTGATTCTCAATCCAATTTTCATTTAGTTAATTCCTATAGAAACATAACAAATATTTCTATGATTTATTATTGTTATATCTCAAATATTTTTTTCTTAAATTTTCATTCCTATAGTAAGTATGCCAACAAATTTCACTTTTATTTTTTATGATTCACTCTTTTATCTAAAAAGGTCATTTTTTAAAAAGTTTTCTCTGAAATCACGTCGTACTAAAACGTATATGCATATATTTCATCTATTGTTATTTTTTCGAAACATAAATCTCTAATATTTGAATTCAATTTATTACATTAATATTATTAAATTAAAATAATACAAACCGCATAATCCGCATATACCTCCGCATATACTTCCGCATATCCGCTTACTCGCTTCAGATCGCCTGACCGAACGAATACCGCATACCGACTTTCTAACCTTGGTGGCTTGTCTTCAAGTTTGGTGCTTGGATGCTTGATCGATAAGCCCTCATGCTTGCAATGAAAGAACACATGTGACACCTACAACGGAGTCAAAGTACCGCATTTTTTCTCTTGGAGGCTGATATGAACTTTCTTCCTGTAGTAGCCTCTTGGTAAATTTTGATAGTACCAAGAGTCTTCATCAATTCATTTGAGATTTCGCTGCATCATGGAATATTAATAAATTCCTTGTCTATATCCCTCCAAAAGATATTCACACAGTGGGTGGGTTTGTAAATTTCTCAGATATTTTAGACTACTCACTGTTAGCTTTTGACAGAAGGCATAATGTGATTTCCAGCTGGAAATAATATATACCTTCCAATTCAATAATTTCCATCCAAGGGTTTGCAGAAGTTGATGACTCTTTTAAAAAACACTATCATATGGAGATTGTCCAAAGTATTTTAAAAAACACTATCATATGGAGATTGTCCAAAGTATTTTAAAAAAACACTATCATATGGAGATTGTCCAAAGTATTCATTGCATTCCTCATATTTGGAGGCTTGCCTCCATAGCCATACACCTTTCTGCCCTTCTTTTGCAACCTAGAACTTCCACGAGTTTTTTTTAAATATCTCCATTTCGGGTCCTCGGCTATTAATTCTTTCATATGCAAATACCCATTCATTGGATTGGGCATATGCAACATCTCCACTTGGAACTTGAGGCCACAAGATATTTTTAAAAGGATCTTTTTTTATAGACTTTTCCCAAAAGAGCTTAAAGAAGTGGACAAGCTCGCAATTTTCCCAAATAAGGTGGAAATTCACAATAAATTTTCCAGAGAAAGCAGGTTGGATGCGTGCGGCGGCGTGCCTCCCAATAAAGAAATATTTTCAATCCAAGAACGCTGCATGAATTCACACCACTAGGGTTTTTGAAAGGCAGTAGCAGTGCCCAATTCTCTCGGAATCTCGCCATAAATCGGCAACAACAAGGTTTGTGGCCACAACAACTCTTATTGGGAGGATAGAGGCAGCGGCAGCTCTTATGGGCTGGGCGATGGCAATACTTGTGGTGAGGGCGGGGTTGGTGGGGCTGCTGGTGGCAGGGCCGACGGTGGGAGCCACATGGCTAGGTTCTGCGGGGGAGGTGGTGGGACCATTTTGGTGGCCGAAGGGGGCTGCGGTGGGGCTGGAAGGGTCGCCCAAGATTCTGGAATTGATGGTGGGGTTGCTGGGGATGGTGCAAGGGCTAGCAGGGATGGTGGGGCTGAAGTGGGGGGATACCTGGGAAGGTTCCAGAGGTGCATGAGCGACGTCGGGGAACTGCCGGGGGGTTGGAGGCACTGTTGGAGTTGGTTCTTTCGATGGAAGCCGATCTGAAGTGGTCTCAACAGCAAGCAGGAAGTCATTGATGATGATTTTTCCTTGTTATTCTTCTTCGGAAACCTAGACGGCAGCTTCGAGGATGGGAGGGGATGTCTCAACGGCTTTTTTGGCTGCGATTTTGGCGGCATTCTCCTCTAGTTAGCATGCCAACGATTCCACATTCCGCGGATCGCGTATTTCTCTCGCCAAAGCTTGCATATCGGCACACACTTGGAGCACATCAGATATTGTTTTTCTAACCTCAACACGCCATGCACGGTCCGTTGAGCGAGATCCTTCGGATTTATGTTCGTGCGGATGCTTGGATGGATCGTCAGATCGTGGGGAGGGAGAAGATATAAGGGGAGGAGATATGAGATAAATCTCAAATTGTTTTCAACTTCAACTGTCTCCAAACAAATGACTACCATCCCTTTTATATAGGAGGGGTCGGATTACAAAAAATAGAAAGAAAATCAAAATTCAAATCCCAGCTTATCCTTACCTGGACTCTAATTATTTCTAATCGATTAACTATTAAATATAACCGACTAATTGATTAAATCGAGATCACATGCGATCTCTTTATTTAAATAAAATTACACAGACTCAACAAAACGTAAAATTAATTTGACTCTAACTAACAGACGACAATAAAACCTTAACTGATAAAATTCAATGGAAAAAATCCTATTTGAGCCCCATTTGATCGACCCACGCTGCATCAAAACCTTTTCTACTTCCTTCCTTTGAATCAGTCTATAGCTTGCACGATTTAGGTACATTCACTACCATCAAGATCTCCTGAAGTAATCTCTTTATTCCCATCCCCAGTGAAAAGCTTATGGAAATACTGCTACCATTGCTTTCATCTAATCTCTATATTCTTTTGAGTAACAAACATGTCTTTCCTCATCCGTGGTGCACCTCAGTTTAGAATTTTCTTCGGACTTTCTTTCTTTTGCTTTCTTCAATATGAAATATCCTTCTGGCCCTCCTTCGAGTCAAGTTTATTGTACAAAAATTCATAAGCTTTCGACTTGGGTTCACTTATAGCTTTCTTTACTCCGAATGTTATCATCACCAATCTTCACCTCAATTCCTTCACCATTGCTTCCATCAAAGGTGCACTCCATATATTCTATCTTAGCCCTACTTATACGAAATCTTTTACTCTCCAACTCATGTCTCCAGACCTCAAGCTTCTCATTTACTCCATCTCTAGTCTCGTCAATCAACACAATATCATCAGCAAATAACATACATCAAGGTAACTCATCCTTAATGTGACTTGTCAACTCGTCCATAATCAAAGTAAAAAGAAGTGGACTCAAAGCTGAACCTTGATGTAAACCAATGTTGATGTCAAAATAGCCAGTCTTCCAAGACGGGGTCCTTACACAAGATAAAGCCCTATCATACATGTTCTTTATGAGGTTAATGTATAGGACGGTCACTTGTCTTTTCTTCAAAACTCTTCACAATATCTCTCGTGGGACAGAATCATAAGCCTTCTCCAAATCAATAAAGATCATATGGAGGTTCTTCGTTTTAGCTCTATAAATCTCTATTGTTCTCCTCAGCAAATGGATGGGTTCAATAGTTGAGCGACCTGGCATGAATCTGAATTGGTTTTCTTTGACGTTGGAAACTTGCCTCAACCTTCTCTCGATCACACGTTTCCAAATTTTCATAGTGTGACTCATCAGCTTGATACCTCTATAATTTGAACAATTTTGAATGTCTCCTTTATTTTTATAAAGAGGCACCACGATACTCCTCCAATCTTCATGCATTTTCTTGCTTCGCCAAATAACATTGAATAGATTCGTAAGCCAAGTCAAACCGCGCTCACCTAAAACTTTCCATACTTCTAATTGGATGTCATCCGGTCCTACACCTTTCCCAGGTCTCATAACCTTCAAAGCCTCCTCTACTTCCCTTTCTTTGTATCCCGTCTATAGCTTGCACGATTCAAGTAACTTTCACTACTAGCTAGATCACCAAAGTGATCTCTCTATTTCCTTCCCCAATGAAAAGTTTATGGAAGTACTGCTTCCATTTAGTCTCTATATCCTTCTGAATAACAAGCACGTGACCTTCCTCGTCCTTAATGCATATCACTTGAGAAAGGGCTTTGGTCTTTCTTTCTCTTGCTTTGGCCAATCTGAATATATCCTTCCGGCCCTCCTTAGAGTCGAGATTTTTATACAAAACTTCATAAGCTTTCGACACAGCCTCGCTTACAACCTCTTGAAGACATAGTATATGAATCTTCCTTCTTTCCATCGCATCCACTATCTCCATCGATTTTCCAGTCAAAAATCCAATATTCCAACTACCAATCCGCAACTTCCGTTGCAATCTCTTTTGGACTAACTTCTTTACTCGCATGCGTCCATTATGCGAGAACCCTTGTAAATTTTGAACTGCATCCGGGCGGTGATGCAACGGAAATAGTTTAATTACCTGCATACGTTCCTCATGCGAGAACCCTTGCAAAATTTGAACTACATCCAGGCTGCGATGTAGCGGCCCTTGCCAATTTTTCATTGCATTCGGGCGATGCAACACGTCGCAAGTAGGGAACGCCCCAACGAAATCTGTATGTTTGCTTAAATCCATGTTGAAAAGATCTGACTTTCATGAGGCAACATCCTAAATAATATTTTTTTAAAAATATTATTTAGGAAGTTGTCTCCGATTGTTTTACGCTGGCTGTCGGCTACCTAGCGCAATCCTCCTCATTTACCCGGGCTTGGGGCCTGCCATACCTAAGCATTCTTATTGAAACTGCTAAAACAAATTTCTCTTTTCATTATTGTAGCGTTGAAGCAAATGATTGAAAAAGTCCCCTCACGTCCCCAAATTCATCAATGAAGAAGAAAAGCATTATTCTATTAAACGTCCTGATGTGCGTTCATAGCAAGGAAGGCCGTATCGATATCGATATCGATATCGTATCGGTCCGCCCGAAAATGGATATATCGGGATATATCGACGATATATCGACGATATCGGTGGAAATGTCGAAAATGGCTCAAAAAAACCAATTTTTCGCCGTTTTTTAGAAATTAAGATCATCCAAGATATTAGAACAACAAATAACCTACAAATACACACTTATATCACACATATCGGTCATTTATACACCATATATCGCACATATCGGTATCGCTGGTATCGGCCGTGTCGATGTTAATCACTTAATGTTGACTCTTGACTTATGAATATTGGAAATAGATTCCATTCAAGTTATTATAAGTTTGTAACATGAAATACTACAAATATACACCTCATAACACATAGATAATTTATGAGGACTATGGTCCTTAAACTGCACATATCGGTCATATCGATGGGAATTTACGAGACAATCATTGTTTAGCAATTGGCAAAAAGATTTATGATTTATCTATATAAAAGCTACAAGTGCAACAACAAATGACAAATATCCAAATCAAGTTGACAATGTAAAAAGAGATGACCTAGGGTAGCCTAAAACCAAGAGTTTCGCGGTGGATCTGCATTGCCCCCCCTTCCTTGTTGTCTCTCATAACGCATCGCAGATTCAATGAACTCGCAGTAGTTCTCCCATGTCATGTACGAGTACATGGCCTTGTAATCCATGACATACTGCCTGTATTGGTGGTCATCGATGCCTACGAGTATCCCGAGACGAGGATAAGCAACACTAGATCCAGTATCACGAGTGGCACGAGGAGGCCGCGAACTACTAGCTTGAGATCCTCGGGACGACGACGACGGAGTAGGAGAAGATGTTTGCGGAGGAGGAAGACCTGGAGGAGGAGCGAAATACTCTGGGAAGAAACCGAAACTGTCATCACCAAAGAAGCTGCCCTGGCTGAGCTGGCTCTGCTCGGGTTGGCTACCTTGGTAGTTCTCCTCACCGCTGTAGCTGCTCTATCCTCCATACCCACTGTTGTAGCTGCTATATCCATAAGATGGAGGAGTATACGCCTGAGGAGGAGGAGGAGGAGGTCCAGGCGGAGGAGCAGGAAAATATTCAGGGAAGACCCCAAATGATCTCTCATCTTGGGAATGGGAGGATCCATATCCACGGTATGGGTTGTCAATGTCCATGGAATCTACAGATGATATCAAATCCGACATGTAGCTATCTGTAGGATGATGGCCACGTCGTCCATATGCATCGTAATCCATAGGTCCTGGACTCGGACTTGGGACAAACTGCCCATGTATGTTTGTATGTCGTCCCCTGTATTCCTGCTCTGACTCAAATCTTCTATCATCATGTGGTCCATGACCACCTGACACCCTGAATATGTCTCCCCGTCACCTGTTCCACCACGGCCAGCAACAGCGTCATCGTCATCATCATCACTCCCACTGTCATCTTTTGATTTGGATTTGGATTTCGATCCAGTAGAGAGGATGTCGTCGACAATCGCATCAAGTTCTTCCACCCCTCCAAGAGGGTTCGTGATTCGCCCAGATCTGGCCATGTAGTCGCCAACATCTGCTCCCATTTGTTGGCTTATATTCTCGTTCGGCCTTCCTCCCGGTTGATCGAGCAATGGAGCACCGTTGGAATCCAACCACCTCTGCAGAACATCTTCATCTGCATCGTCGTCGTGCATCTTGAAAATATATACAAGATCGATGGGGTCTGTGTAGTCCTCTTTGTCATGCCCCTCCCTTGCATATTTCATCTTCAACCTCAAGTTGTAGTGCACAAAAACAAGATCGTGTAGCCTCTGTTCTCCCAACTTGTTCCGTCTCTTCGAATGGATCAAGTTGAATGTGCTCCAGTTTCTCTCACAGCCACCGGCAGATGCAGTTTGAGACAAAACTTTCACCGCCACTTTCCGTAGGTTGGGAGCATCCATCCCATATAGTAACCACCACTCGACTGCGGAAAATCCAAAAAGAGATAAATTAGTAATAGTAGAATTGTTATGCATCACATCCAATAGACTTTTTCAATTTAGTCCTTACCGGGAAGAGTAGTGCCTCGTCCATTAACTGCTATAACTCTACCGAAAGAATCCGAGGCATCCCTAAAGTATTTGATCTGCACATAATGTTCGTAGTAAATATTTTGTTACTCAGTCCTATAAAGTATACATTGTACATTGGTTATCAAAATTACCTCATTCATGCACGCAGTCTGTGCCTTCTCGTCTTTGACGAGCTTCTCCACCACAACTTGTACAGCGGCTAGAAGGTCAGCATTTGTACCAAGACTGTTCTTGTGTTGGTACTTTGGATTAAGTAATATGCTGGAGATGAGAAATTCTCTAATATTAATCTTTCTAAAGTGAAAATGGGAAAAATGATTTATTAGATAATAGATATACACCAGCCTTGTGAAGAGGATGTGAAAGCATCTTTGACCATCGTTCGTCTATAATGTCCAACCATGCTTTGAATCCTCTTCCAACTGCTTCTCTAACCTTCTCCCTCATGCAGCGTATTGCCTCGTAGATCACTCCCATAGTTGACTTCTTGTCCCCATCTACGATACGCAATGCGGAGACAACCGGTTCCATTATCTTCGTGACCCTTGTCACGTCATCCCAAAAGTGGAGATCATTGATGATTGTCTCCACCCTCCGTCCTCCTTCGGTCCGAGCTTCTGGGTTCTCGAACCATTCACCTTGACAACACATGGTTTTCAACCCTGTCTTGTGTTGTCGGAGGCTTTGCAACGCAATAAAATTGGTTGCAAAGCGTGTGATACCATGCCTCACCAGCTCACCATTGCACGTCCGCCTCATCAAAGCCAACACTTTGGAATGGTTGTAAATGAATGTGGTGATCGTCCGTGCTTGTTCCACCACCTTTGTGACGAGCTTCCTCTTGCCGAAGTCCTTTAAAATTAGATCTATGCAATGCGCAGCACACGGTGTCCAAAAAATACCGTAGCTGCTAGACTTCATTAGCGTTTCACCTGCTTTCTTGAAGTTGCTACCATTGTCCGTCACAATCTGTACAATGTTCTCTTTCTTAACGTCCTTAATGACGTTTTCATCAACTTCAGCATGTACTTGTAGTCCTTCACGTGTTCAGATGCATCGACGGATTTAAGAAAGATGGTCTTACCGTCGCAGTAAACGAGGAAGTTGATGATCTGCTTCCTCGTATAGCTCGTCCAACCATCACACATCAGCGTCACGCCATATTCTGGCCATCTCATCCTCAGCTCAGAGATGTACTCATTGATCTCCTCCTTCTCCTGTGCAAGGTACTTGTTCATTAACTCCTTTGCAGTGGGAGCCTTCACTCCCGTTCCCGCTGCAGCGATCTCATCAATGGCGTGCTGCAGAAAAGGTCCACTAGCAACGTGGGCCGGGATGCTCTCCCCAAAGAAGAGCTTGCCGATGGCTCTGCCCACTCTCTCCCAGGCATTGGTGAACATCCCCTTCACCGTCTTTTGCCTCGGATCCTTACTTGGCTTGTACTGCATGGACCCGCTCCTTGTCAAGAACGGTTCCAGTCCCTTCCCCTTGAGTTTTTTGGAGGGTGGTGGTACTGGTGCACCTCCAGAACCACTCCCACTGCCACCGACACCAGGGAAGCCGCCACGTGCACCACCAAGCTCTCTCCTCTCAAACTCGCTCCTCATGGACTCTTTTGTCGCCCTCTTGTATACCTTTCTCTCCGCTGCGGTCTGAATGTCATTAGGATATACAAAGTCGTCGTCGTCGTCAGAATCTGAAAGGACATTGAACTCCTTCTCAAACATGAATTCTTTGAACTGTTCATCCCTCCTGGACCTCTCGACGCCCTTCTCCTTTTTTCCCTCCATGATGGCCTTCACCAAGTCCCTTACCTCTTTTGGACAACGAGGGCACTTGGCGACATTTTTATTGTCGCCAATAAGATGGTGCTTCAATCTAGTAATACCTCCTCCTCCCAACCTCTTCCCACAGAAGTTGCACTGCGGTTTGGATTTGTTGCCATCTGGAGCGGTTGCATACCTCCAGCCAATCTCTCCACCATTCAAGTCCAACTGTCCACGAGAACCATCAGAGTCTGCACCGGCGTGTGCCATGATCTTGATCTGAAAAGAATACACAAAAAGAATCTTCACCAAGTCCCTTACCTCTTTAATATTTCTTTTAGTTAGTCAATATGGAAATATCACATTTTTTGTATATTATAAAATATTTTTATATTGAACAATTGTTTTAAATATAATGTTATAAATCAGCTCTCAAATAATTATGTTAACGATAGAAAATAGTCACTTTACCTGCATATATGCATATACAATTTAGTTTATAAAACCAAATATAAAAGCATAGCGAGCATCACCCTAAAAGCAAGCAACATGTACAACCCGAGAATTCCCTGGACACACATTTACACATACATAGTCATGCAAGCACATGGAAATACTTTTACACATGCACATATATATAAATTCACATTCATACTTATATAGAAAATTAGAAATAAGCATACACACATACATCCACATCCACCCGTACACACATTTTCACATATTAATTATTAACACATTCATAGTTTCATACACACACTACATAGTCAATGTTACACCAACCATGTTCACATTCTAATTTCTAACTCATATGTTCAGTTCACACACAGGACAACAAAGCTTTTCTCTCGTGTGTGCACATTCACAGCATCAATTTCTCTCACGTGACTACAAAAAGATCACATGACATTTTAGGCACAGAGAAAGCATTTCGAAACAAATACAATTACAAAGTAATGAAAAAAATGTTAAAAAGGAATGGAAAAACAAACAAGGGTGCCACCATGTAGAGCAATCGAGGTCGAGTACAATGAGCATTGTGGAATATATTATATTTCAATCAACAAAATTGAAAAGGGATAGATTATATGTTCTTACTGCCTTACTGCCTACTGGCTACTGCACCTTTAATCAGCTCGAGAAGATGAATTTGCAGGCTTGCAGCTGCAGATGAGAAGAGAAGCTCCAAATTCCAATCCAAGCTGTGTGTGTGATGTGCATTAGTTAGAGTCTGCCCACACTCTTATATAGGCCAATATCGGTGACATAACTCTCTTAATCAAGAGAAAGTTGCAATTGCAAGTGGAGCAAAAATAATAAGCAAAGTTGACACTTTGTCACTTGATTCCCTTCCCTTGGTCGGCCACATGCTAAAAGCCTAAAAAAATGTACCGATATGGCCAAATGGTTATTATGGAAGCAAGCAAAGATGCCAACTGTGGAGTGTGGAGCAAAAATAATAAGCAAAGTTGACAACTTGACACTTGAATAGTGAATACTTGATTCCCTTGGTCGGCCACATGCTAAAAAATGTATGGATATGGCCAAATGGAATATGGAAGCAAGCAAAGATGCCAATAGCCAAGGTGCCAAGGAAGGAATATTACTTTGTCGGCGATATATCGCCGACACCGATATATCGGCGACATATCGGCGATATATCGCCGATATATCGACGATATATGGTAAAAAGATATATTGGGCTGTATCGATACCCTGTCCCTAGCGATACCGATATATCGGCGATATATCGCCGATATGGCCTTCTATGGTTCATAGAATGCCCAACGAAACTTAGGCGATTTCGCTACTATATATCTGTTGGAGTATAAGTTGTATGCGCCCATTGAGTTGTAGCAGGGTAAATGGATCCTAGAGAAGATCCATTTACCCCATCCTGTGTTTAGTCCCACGTCGTCCAATGGTGGGACTTGGAGGCTCTGGAGAGGCTATATAAGGAGCCCCAGACCTCCTGTACTCATTGAGAAAAAGGAATAAAGTATCCGCCCCTTTGAGGGCTTCTTCCGTGGTTTCATCCCGCTCCTTACGGAGTAGGGTTCCACGTAAAATCCCGCTTGTTCTTTTCTGTTATTTATCTTTATTCCATGTTACGCTTCCGCTTCCGATTTTCTAACATTGTATCAGAGCGATTTCGATTCTCGAGGAATCATGTTATATTTTTTTTTTCGAGTTTCGATTTTGAGTTATTGTTTTGAAGATCATATATGGTTCGAAGTTTTGAGTTCGTATGGGTTTTTCAAAACCCTAGATCATCCAGATGTGCTGCTTCTCTCCGCACAACACAGGCGGGGCTTGTGCTACAGGCATCTGTAGTGCCCCTCTCGTCAGATCCAAGTCCAGGCGCATGCTATGTCTTCCCCCAGGCGCGCATCCCTTGAGCAGCGAATGTCCCCAGGCGGCATCCCTCATCCAGGCAGCGACTCCAGGAGGTGCAACCACATCAAGAACATCCACCAGGAGGCGGCGCACCTCCCATCGCGGTGCCCCTGCCGCACCTCCCATCGCACATCATCTCGCGTCCTCTGAAGCTCCCTTCATTGTCCGGAGCATGCCTAGCGGAGCCGCCCAGTCGAGCCCTAGTGCGCTTCCTCATCATTCGCACGGAAGGCGGCTGCCGTTACAAGCCGAACACCCGGCCAGTCGTTGCGAATCCCAGGCGGAGCTCGCGCACCCTCCAGCCGCGCTTTCTCCAGTTGCGGCGGCGTTGATTCAAGGCGAACCTCCCATGTCTTCCTCCAAGCGGGCGGCGATTCCCCGAAGCTGCAGATCTGCTGGCGATTCTCATGGCTACGGCGGCGGGGCAGGAAACCCCATCGTGTGGGAGCTGCGTTTCGAAGAAAAAAAAAGGGGGTTTCCCATTCTGGGAACCCTAACGAGTAGCGGCGGTTGAGAGTTCCCACTAGGGCTGGAAGGCCCTGCTTTATATAAAAAAAATTTGTGCTTTTACTGGCGGAAAAAAAAATTGAGTGGGAAAGAGAGTGCCGTTTGAAAAAAAAGGTTGAAAGGCTGTGAGTAAAAAAAATAGAGAGAGAGAGGACAAAAGGGAGTTTGGGAATAAAAGAGAGAGAGAGAGAGAAGTTAAAAAAAAGGAGTCTTGTACAAAATGAGAAGCCGTACGCATATTGATTTCAAAAAAAAAAGGGCGGGAAAAAAAGAGACGCGTACAAGAAAAAGCCGTACGCAAAATTTACAAAAAAAGAAAGAAAGAAAAGAAGAAGAAAAAGATGAAAATTCGATAAAAAAATATGTTGAAATGGTTTTTTTTAAAAATGTGTTTCAAAAAAAAGTGACGGCTTAAAAAAATGAAGAAAAGCCGCAAGAAGTTTTAAGTAATGTTTTGTCCCCGTTTTTATCTTGTCTTCTCCCAACTTGGTCGACGTCCTTGTTTTCCGACAAGTATGGGAGAAAGGGGGAGTGTTAGGTAGAGTCACAGGTCTTGTATTCCAGATCCAAATGCAGATTATCCAGACCAGCCAGATATTCAGACTCTACAGTTGTTCAGACTCGACGATTGATTCCGAGTCCAAGTTTCAGACACGCACGAGTTTGCGGTCATGTTCAGATGAGCATAAGTTGCCGTCATGTGTTTCGCGGTCCCCATCATTCTTCTTGTTGTTCGGCCAGAGTTTTCATGTGAGCCATAGGAACTCCAGAGTAGAGGACCATTCCCGATGCCATTGAGGGCAAGGGTTTTCATGTGGTATCATAGGTACACCAGAGCAGTGCACCATTCTTTGAGCCAGATGGGAGAGACCCAGTTCTCCGACTTGGAAACTTCAGGCGCAGTTTCAGACTCGATGGTCAGATTCCGACTCTTTAGTTGACTCACACTCCAGCCCGTTCGTCCTCCTCACCTGCACGTCATGAGAAGCAACGTCCTTGACTGCAGCAATGTGCGCGTTGGGTTGATATTGTCCGTAGTGTCCTGTAGCGTTGAGTTGAGTTTCTTTTTGTTTGTCCAAGCTTAGCATTGCATGCTCCAGCTTGAGGGGGAGTGTTGGAGTATAAGTTGTATGCGCCCATTGAGTTGTAGCAGGGTAAATGGATCCTGGAGAAGATCCATTCCCCATCCTGTGTTTAGTCCCACATCGTCCAGTGGTGGGACTTGGAGGCTCTGGAGAGGCTATATAAGGAGCCCCAGACCTCCTGTACTCATTGAGAAAAAGGAATAAAGTATCCGCCCCTTTGAGGGCTTCTCCCGTGGTTTCATCCCGCTCCTCACGGAGTAGGGTTCCACGTAAAATCCCGCTTGTTCTTTTCTGTTATTTATCTTTATTCCATATTACGCTTCCGCTTCCGATTTTCTAACAATATCTAACTATTTCAAAAAGTCGAGGTAATTATACTTGAAAGTCTAGTTGAGTCGAGAGAAAGCGACGGAAAGAGAAGAACGAATGAACGATCAAAGGAAAGGTCGGAGGGAGTGAACGAAGGATCCTTATGTAATCCTGGAGGAGAAGGAGAAAAGACTATGTTACATCATTGAGGCGGTGGCTTGTGATTTGCCATGAAGTAAATGGTGCAATTTTTTTAGAAGCATCTAAACACATCGGCACTGTTCCTTAACTTTTGTAGAATGCTCTTTTGATTAAGCTCTAAAAGCGTAGCACCATTTTGTGGCTAGGTTAGTACGAAACAATATCCTATATGGGGAGGATCATTTTTTAAAGAAAAAGGGCTTCTACTGCATAGGTGTGTGCCCAATAGAAAGGGCGAACCATGCTGCGTAAGAGCTTTGATATGCTTAGTTAACAGGATTTGGATTACATGATTTCTTTCTCCAGCTTCTCGTTCCTTTCTCAGTGATTTGTTTTAGTCGAAGGGATTCAATTTTGATATTGATATGATTCCGTCAGTCTGAAAAGGTATAAAACTGCAACACATTGGAAACCAATTTTCTAGCTTTTTTATCAATAAATAATATAGAAATATGCACTTATTAGAGATAGAATGGGTGTATTCTGGAGGCTATTAGTTATATCATACATTGCATATCACTATAACTCCAAATCCTACCAATCTTCTCTCTCATTTTTTGCTCTAAAAACTTCATCTTGTCCACTTTCTACCAAACTCCTCTATGATTTCTCGTATTAGTTTGAATGTTAGTGGTTAACAGCATAATCTCGTCCAATGCTACTTATTCATCTAAATCTTTTTTGTCTCTCTGTTTTTAATCTTGAAGAGATCAGTGGGTGTCTTGCTTTCACAGCAACCTGTCCGCTGCGTCGAGCCCGAATCATATAAAGGACAACTGAAGTTTGACTTCAATGTAAGTCATTTTTATAGATGACAATTCCTTGCAACAGTAACTGTGCACATGCGTTCCAAACATTGGATCTTTTTGCACCTTTAGAAATTTGCTTTCTTGTGTCCTTGTTTGTGTTATCTTTAAAAGATTATCGGGCTATTGCAAGATGTGTTTGACATCACTATATGGTTGTGCTAATTCTTTCAACCTTATTTTGCTCAATAACAAGCCACTTTTTGCACGGTGCCTATTTGCCATTGCTTTCTAATGGTTTCGAGATGATTGCCTTCCAAGTCTTTCATCCACATCCACTTATTTTCATCGTCCTTGCTTTATCATGTTATTGTTAGTTTTTGTGTGTAGTTTGTCTTTGTTTATCGATCCTGCTGTTTTTATTTGTGCTCGGAATTTCTTTCTCAAAATGGTAGCAGTATTACCCCATATCAGTATTGTGCCGGTTCATATCTTGAGTTAGATGATTCTGCTCATCCGGCTACTATTGTCTGCATAAGATGCAACGACCTAGCCATGCTGTATCAGGATTGTGCTCGGACATTCTCTGTTGCATCCATGCCAATCATGGATTGAGTTTGGTTTGCTCGGCTACCAATCCTTGGGGCAAAGTTTGCCGCAAAGATTGACTTTGGCTTGCTTTAACTATCATGTGATTATATTCTACTTTAGAAATTTAGTATATCCATATAATGATTAAAATGCAATCCAGTGGCCAAAACCGAGGAACTTCTTCGCATTCTGGCCATACATGCTGCATCCCTTCCCTTGCTCTCCCCTATATAACCCAAAACCCTACAGCCACTTCCATCTCAACATCTCATTCTCTCTTCTAGACTTCTCCTCGTCTCTACTTCTACCGATCTTTCTCTAGATTTCTCATCTTGTTTTTATCTTTTTGGATACCACAAAATCTCTCATCTTCTTTTACATCATCATCATATCAAGTTTCCATCTTTATATATTAATTTTGTTATAGATTGGCATTTGCCTCTGATCACGAGTCAGCAGCAGGTGCCATTGCTTCCATGGCAATGTGTTTGTTGTGTTGAACCCAGATCAGGCTAAAGACCAATGGAAGATGGCACGGACTCTAAGTCTGTTTATAGATTAGTCTCTTGTCACTATACCTGTTCACATTTTGATTCTAATAATTAACCTTATTCTGCATTTATCACCTTTTTCTTTGTTTTGGATAAGATCTGGCGTTTGTATATTTGATGGCATTTTCATCAGACAACGGGGCTTTGTTGGTTCTATAAGACTACAACAAGCAACTTTTTGCACGGTGCCTATATGAAACTGATGATCTAATGGCTGCTACATGATTGGAGACTCTCTTTTACACATGGTTTCCTTCAAATTTATGCAGCTAAATATGACTCTTTTTCGTCACCTTTTGCTTTTAGCTTCTTATTATATTTGTGTGTTTCAACTTCAATTACTTTTTCGCTCTAGATCTTTTCCTATTAAACATGAACCGTCATTTGTCTGTAGAAAGGCTTAAATTTTGAATTTGTTTCGCTGAACTCCGAAAAGTGAAATTTCGGAGAATTTCACTGAAGTTTAAGGCTTTGGTTTGTAGAAGCTTTTGCTTCTGTGGTACATTTGCTAAGGCCGTTCCCAGAAATGTCCATTAGTTTGGCATCTATTGTTAAATCTCATGTCACGTAGCGGTCTTTCCTTGACATCTATTGTTAAATCTCATGTCACGTAGTCATTCCAACTAAAATTGCATAAAAATGGCTTCGATTAAGAGTTTTTTTTAATTTCCAAAGATAAATGGTTATGTATAATAAGGCCCTTGCATGATTACATAAAATTATGTTAGCGCATGTAAAGTTGTTGTGGGCAACTTACCACCGATGCTGAAACACTTTATATACGATATTAAAATGCAAAAACAATTTTTACGAGTTAGAAGATTGTGGTCTTTCAAGTTAAGATTGGGAAGCATTTGGGAAGGTTTATTTGATCCAATCATGCTCAAGTCAACCCCCAAAAAGTTTGTTAAGATTAATTAACTTTTTCTGAATTTCTTTAATATAAGTTCACCGTCTTAAAGTAGTTGAAATGATGTACCCTCATGGGCATTGAGCTTCCCCCATCCCACTGCATCAGACACTTGTGATTATATGTTACTTTAAAAAACTTCGCATTATTGATTAAAATGATAATAAAACAAAGTAATAAAATGAGCACAATCCAGTTACCAAACTCAAGGAACTTCTTCACATCCTGGCTCTACATGTTGCATCACATCCCTTGCCATCCCATATATAACCCCAAAACCTACTGCCTTTTCCATATCAGCCTCTCCTTATCTCTTCTTGGACCTCTCCTCGCCTCCGCTTCAACCAATCTTTTTTTAGATTTCTCGTCTTGTTTTTGATCTTTTTGTATTACAAACATAATATATTGTCCTCTTTTACATTTTCATCATATTTAGCTTCCATCTTCTATCTTAACATTGACATAGCTCGGCATGTGGCTCCATCACAAGAATCAGCAGCAGGGGCCCATTTGCCTCGTTGAGCCTGGACTAGGGTAAGGTTGATGGAAGACTGCATGGAATCTAAGTCAGTTCATAGATCGTAGTCTATTGCCAAAATAGACATCGCGTTTTGATTCTAAGAATTAATTTATTTTTGTATCTTTACCAATTTTCCTTTGTTGTGTTAAGATCTGGTGTTTGTATATATTTGATGGCATTTTCATCCAAGAACGGGAGCTTGGTTGGATCAATAAGAAGCCACCTTTTGCAAAGTGCCTATATGAAACTGATGATCAAATAGCTGCTACATTATTGGAGGGTGTCTTTTTTAGGCTTGATTTTCTTCCAATTTAAGCAGTTAAATTTTAGTCCTTATCACCGCCTTTGTTTTAACTTCTTGTTATATTTTGCGAATAATATAACATCTTTTGTCTGCAGATGCTTTTTCTTCTGTGGTACATTTGTTTAGAAAGGTAGTTCCCCGAAAAGCCCATAGCCCATTAGTTGGACATCTAGTGTTAAGTGTATGATAATTTGCAGTCTAATTACAGTCACTGCATAAATCTTGTTTTGAGTAAGACATATTTGCACGCCATTTGAAGCTGAAGACTAATGTTTGATTGAAATCGTTAGAATGAGGTTGTCTCCTGATTGTCAGAGTTGATTGTGCTCTAGACGAAAGGTTGGAAATTTTTTAAGTTTTGAGTCACAATAATTTGTTTTTTAAATGTCTTTATCCTTGGATTTTGAACAACCAAGTTATTATCTCATGTAACCATATCATAAACTGGTGTATAAGTGAAATCTTAAAGTTAAAAATCAATGCAATATACATGGCCTAAGAGTAAGCTTTTGAAAGAAGAATGTATAGTCTAGTGGTGAAAGACCAAAATTTGAGTATGCATTGAGGTGGAAGAATTTATTTTAGCTTCCAAAGATTAATATTAATGTATAATAATGCCCTTGCATAATTATGTAAGCCCTTGCAAGCTTGGAAAATATGGCTGACTAGGTTTTTTAGTAGACTAGGTTGTGGGCAACTTAGAAATCTCAAGGCACATCACCGACTTTGAAACATTTTTATACTATAATAAAATGTACATTTTTTTGAGTTATGAAAATTGTGGTTCACTAGTGGAGTTTTGGAAGCATTTGGGAGGTTTTTTTTGATCCACTTGTGCTCGGATCAACCTTCCAAAGCGTTTGTCCTCTTTTACATTTTTGTATCCTACCAATCATCCATCTTTCTATCTTAATGATGGCATATATCGGCATGCGGCTCCGTCACAAGAGTAGGCAACAACTGCCCTTGCTTCCATGGCAACCTGTTCGCCCGCGTTGAGCTCGCATCAGGCTAAGGCCAATGGAAGATCGTATGGAATCTAATCTGTTCATAGGTAGTAGTCTCTTGCCACCATACCTGATCACATTTTGATTCTAATAATGAATTCATTCATTTATTTATTTATAACCTTTTTTCTTTGTTGTGATAAGATTTGGTGTTTGTATATATTTGATGGCATTTTCATCAGACAACGGGGGCTTTGTTGGATTAATAACAAGCAACCTTTTGCACGGTGCCTATATAAAACTGGTGATCCAATGATTGCTACATGATTGGAGGTTGTCTCTTTTATGTGTGATTTCCTTCAAATTTAAGCGGTTAAATTTTACTCTTTCTCCATCACCTTTTGTGTTTAACTTCATGTTATATTTTTGTGAAAATATAGCTTCCATAGTTTGATATCTAGTGTTAAATCTCAGGAGTAGCAGTCTTGTTTACAAACATTGCATAACAGATTGTCTCGATCAAGACATATGTTAGAGTATTTGGGGCTTGCGTCACTTATGTAATAGGTGGGTAAATGGATCCCTCCAGGATCCATTTACCCCACCACTGAGTTTTGTCCCACATCGTCCAGTGGTGGGACTTGGAGGCCCTGTGGAGGCTATATAAGGAGCCCCAGGCCTCCTGTAACAGATGAGAAATTCAATAGAATATCCGCCCCATTGAGAGCTTCTCCCGTGGTTTCATCCCGCTCCTCACGGAGTAGGGTTCCACGTAAAATCCCGTGTGTTCTTAAGTTTTTCTATCTTTATTTCCGATTCCGCTTCCGCTTCCGATTTTCTAACATGGTATCAGAGCGGGTTCGATTCTCGGAATTTTTTTTTATGTTCTTATTCATTTTCGAGATTCGTTTCATTTTTCGATGATTCGATTAATGTTGGAAGATTATTATTTCGAGTATTCAAGTTCCAGATTTCGGATTGTTGCTCATTCAAGGTTATCGTTTTAGGGTTTAGATGAAACCCTAGATCTGATTTCATATCCCCTTGCGCCGCCGAGATCGATCTTCCAGTTACGGAGAAGCAGCTGCAGATCGCACAGGGGCTGCAGCCCTGCTCTCTCGCGCGATCCTGCATGGGCGGGATCCTTGCATCTTCGGCCTTTATCCAGTCGGCGTCACCTCCTGTACGCTTCCTGCCAGACCCACGCCACATCTCAGTCAGGCGGCTCTCAGAAGCCTCCAAGTCCCTAGTGCCTGTCAGCAAGGTTCAGGAAAGCGGTATGCGTATGCGTTCGTACTGGTCACCGAATACTGAATAAGCGGTATGCGGGGGCATATGCGGGGTATACGCTGTTCTACGCGGTTTTCTAATTTTTAATTTAAAAATAAATAAATATCTATGAATAACATTACCACTGAATTTATGTATCTAAGTGGAGTTAAAGAAGATCTAAGAAAACGGTTAATGTGAGATGGGTGTGTTTATATGCTTTTAATTGCCTCATATTTAATCACAAAAAATATTTACCATAAAAATGTCACATATTAGATGATTTGTAATAACAAAACTTCAATACACATACATGCACTTCATGAGCAAAACCTCAATCGGCATATATAAAAATATTCGACGATACATTGCATATACTCGTGAAAACAATACATGAGAAAAACATAAAACATTGCATATACATAATGGTATAATGCATTGCAATTGTATAGAAATGCATGCCATCTTCTTACAATTGAATGAAGGAAGAGGCAGAGCTAAAGAATTAAGGACCTGAAAAAGAAGATTGGAAAGTTGGAGCTGCTGGAGCAGTATGCGGGGCATATGCGGGATATGCGGGGCATAAGCGGGGCATATGCGGGCCGCATATGCGGGGAGGGCGCATAATGCACTGATTTGTGAAATCGGTGCGGTCTGCATGCCGCACGGGCATATGCGGCCGCATATGCGGCCCGTGCGGCCGATTTCATGAACACTGCCTGTCAGACCCACGCCCAACAGGGAACCCTAGCGCCTGCGGCGCGAGCCCTTGGGCTCCAGCAGCGAGGTCGACGCAACCCAGGGCTTCATTCTCACCCGAAGCACCCAGGCGACCGTGCACGACATTCAGGGGCCCGGGCGGTGGGATCGTTTGCTCCCCTTCAATCCAGAGCGCAGGCGGCGTTCTCCCCGTACCTCCTCTCGCTCCAACTTGTGCGCAAGCGGCGCATCCAACAGACGGTTCAGCCCCGCGCACGCTCGCCGCCGGTGGCGCCCTCCAGATCGAGTGCTGATCCTCCCTTGCGGCACCAGCTTTCCAAAGGCAGCGCCCCCCGTATGCGATAGAGAAAACCCCAGTGGGGATTGCCTTCGTAGAAGGGTCTTGGGAACCCTAAGACACCAACGACCCGACCCGATTTGTTTATGTTGTAAGGCCCAACAGGCCTGTTTAGTCAAAAAAATGATGATGAGAGCATAAAAAAGGGAGGGGGCCTCATTGAAAAAAAATGTTGTTAAAAAAAATTATTAGAGAAAAAAAAGGCCGAAAAAAAATCATTATCGGCTAAGTGATGTTTTATTCATCCCCATGTTTATGTACTATTTTATCTTCTCCCAACGTGGTCATATAATGTCATTCCGACCAGTATGGGAGAAAGGGGGAGTATATTTAGAGTCACAGGTCTTGTTCTAAGATTCATATATCAGATTTTGCAGACCGGTCAGATGTTCAGACTCTACAAATTTCAGACTCGATGATGACGCATGCCAATCATTCTTGTTGGTCGGCCAGAGCTTTCATGTGAGCCATAGGGACTCCAGAGCAGAGGACTATTCCCTATGCCATTAAGGGCAAGGGTTTTCATGTGGTATCATAGGGACTCCACAGTAGAGTACCATTCTCTGAGCCAGATAGACACTCAAGCCCCGTTCGTCCTCCTCACATGCACGCCATGAGAAGCAACGTCCTCGACTGCAGCAGCTGTGCGCGTTGGGTTGATATTGTCTGTAGTGTCATGTATTGTGAGTTGAGTTTCTTTCTGTTTGTCCAAGCTGAGCATTGCATGCTCCAGCTTGAGGGGGAGTGTTAGAGTATTTGGGGCTTGCGTCACTTATGTAATAGGTGGGTAAATGGATCCCTCCAGGATCCATTTACCCCACCACTGAGTTTTGTCCCACATCGTCCTGTGGTGGGACTTGGAGGCCCTGTGGAGGCTATATAAGGAGCCCCAGGCCTCCTGTAACAGATGAGAAATTCAATAGAATATCCGCCCCATTGAGGGCTTCTCCCGTGGTTTCATCCCGCTCCTCACGGAGTAGGGTTCCACGTAAAATCCCGTGTGTTCTTAAGTTTTTCTATCTTTATTTCTGATTCCGCTTCCGCTTCCGATTTTCTAACAACATATATTCACACACCATTGGAAGCTGAAACATCAAATTCTTGATTGAAATTGTCCTCTTGCGTCAGTCTTATTTACAAACATTGCATACATGATTGTCTCGATTAAGACATATTCACAGACCATTCGAAGCTGAACATCAAATTCTTGATTGAAATCGTCAGCATGATGTTGTCTCCCTATTGTTAGAGAGCTTAATGTGCTCCAGGATGAATGTTGGAAGACCATCAGAATTTACTATCGCATTACTTTTAGTTTTTAGCTTGTATATATTTATATTTTGAATAACCGTGTTTTTGTCTCATCTAACCATGCCATGAAATCATATGCAGATGAAATTTTAAAGTAAAAAACCATTGTAATGTGAGTGATCTAAGATTTTGATTTCGAACTATGTAGTGGAAGAGTTTCTTTTAGTTTCGAAGATAAAATGTTGTATAATACAGCTCTTGTATACTTGTATAATTATGTTAGCCAATGCAATGTTTTTTTGAGTGGGCAACATAGAAATCTTGAGGAGCATCACTAACGTTGAAACACTATATATAATATTAAATTGTATTACTAATTTGTTTTGATTATAAGAATTGTGGTCTACTTGTTTAGAACTTCGGGAAGAATAAGGGAGGTTATATTGGATTCAATCATTCTCAAGTCAACCTCGCAAAAAGTTCGTTGAGGTTACATTTTTATAGATTTTTTAATAGAAGTTAACATCTTAAAATCTTTAAAATACTGTAAACTTCTTTCTTATTGGCATTGAGCTCACTCAACCCTTATATGATACTTTTTTTGAGGCTCAAATAACTAAATTATATGATACTTGAAACAATTCAGCATGTTATATATTGATTAAAATAATAATAAAATAAAGTATTGAAAAACGAGCCTGATCTTAAAGTAGGTGCAGACACCTTCACGTGTTTTCCTCTTTTTCGCTTTAAAAGGGCCCGATCCAATGACTAAAATCAAGGGACTTCTTCGCATCTTGGCCCTAGATATGGTATCCCTTCCCTTGCCCTTCTCTATATAATTTAAAACCCTACCACCACCTCTATGTCAGCGTCTCCTCCCCTCTTCCGAGGTTTCTCCTCGTATCCACTTCTACCAATCTTTCTCCTGATTTCTAGTCTTGTTCTTGATCTTTTTGGATTACCAGCGTAATCTCCTGTCCTCTTTTACATCTTTCTTATGCCGAGCTTCCATCTTTCTCTCTTAATATTTTGTATATATCGGCATGTGGCTCCATCACAAGAGTCAGCAACGAGTGCTGTTCCTTCCATGGCAACCTGCCTGCTGCGTGAAGCTCGATCTGGTTAATGCCAATGGAAAATTGCATGGAATCTAAAGCTGTTTGTAGATCATATTTTATTGCCACAATACCTGGTCACACTTTGATTTAAGGATTAATTTATTTTTCATATAATTTTTTCCCTTTGTAGCGATAAGTGATAAGATCGGCTGTTTATATATATATGATGGCATTTTCATCAGACAACGGGGGCTTTTTGGACCGGTAACAAGCCACCTTTTGCACGGTGCCTATATGAAACTGGTGATCAAATGGCTGCTACTTGATTGGAGGCTTTCTCTTTTATGTATGATTTCCTTCAAATTTAAGCGCTTAAAATTTACTATTTTTCATCACATTTTGCTTTTAACTTCATTTTATATTTTTGTGAAAAATTTAAGTTCCATTAGTTTGACATCTATTGTTAAATCTCAGGACATATAGTGGTCTTACTTACTTACAAACATTGCATAAAGATTGTTTTGATAAAGACATACTTGCACACCATTGTAAGGTAAAAGATCATTTCTTGATTGAAACGCCAGCGTGAGGTTGTCTCCTTATTGTCAGATATTTGAACGTGCTCTAGACAAAATATTGAAAAACCATAAAAAAATGAATCACGCTAATGCTATTATATATCTTGTATATCATTAGATTTTTAACAACCAAGTTTTTATCTCATGCAACCTTGCCATACATGTGTATAAATGAAATCTTGAAGCTTACGAATGGGCGTCTCCTTGATGTCACACTCTCTTTCCTCAAAAATAAATAAATTATTAAAGTAAAAAATCACTGCAATGTGGATGCCATAAGATTACGATTTTGAACTGTATGGTGGAAGAGTTTCTTTTTGATTGCAAAATAAATAATAATGCATAGTAAAGTACTCGCATAAAAATGGTAAAGTCTTATCCCACTTATGTATAATTTACATAATTATGTTATACCTTGTAAAGTTGCTTTGTTTTGGGCAGCTTAGAAATCTCGAGTAACGTCTCCAACTTTGAAACACTTTATATAAAATATTAAAATATAGGGTTTTTATCAGTTGTGCCCTCTGAGATATTGCTATTTCAATTATGCCAATCCCTTTTTGGGAATATCACTTGTACCCCTGACTTTTTGCTGTTCTATCACTTGTACTGCTCGGGTTAGTTGCCGTTCATCTCCAATGTAAACGGATGTTAACTTTGAGGATACAATGAGAATTAATATTAAAAAATGGTCTGAAATGCCCATCCCCTTCTTCATCATCATCATCCTCCCCCATCCTGTTCCTCTTCCCCCTTCTCTTCCTCCTCCCAACCTCCAACTCCGACGGCTCCTCCCAACCGCCTCCAGCCCCGACCTCCGCCCCCACGCCTCCCCCTCCGACCTCGAGCTCTCCCCCCCGGCCCTTACGTCTCCATCCCCGTGCTTCCCCCCTCCGCCCCCGCTCCTTCTCCGCCCCTCGTCTGCCCCCAGCTCCTCCCATATGCCCCCTCGCCTCCCGTCTTCCCCCAGCTCTTCCCCCTGGCCCTGCTCCTCCTCGACACTCCCTGTCCGCCATCGGCTCTCCCCACCTACCCCCGCTCCTCCTTGACCCTCGTCCGTCCCTACTCCTCGACACTCTCGTCTGCCCTCAGCTCCTACCTTCCCTCGCTCCTCCTGGCGCCCTGTCAACGATGAAAAACGTGACTTCACCCTTTGCCTCTGCAAGCGTGACAAGCTCCTCGTGCTGCATCCGTACCTCGACCACATGATGGACCATGCCGCCATCCTCCGCTGCCACAACCATGACAACCTCCTTTGCACCAACGCCCTCAACGACTCGCTCGATGCACACGGGTAGCTTTGGGAGTCTGTCTCCTTCAAGCACCCCTCCACCTTCGACTCCCTGGCCATTAGGGATGAAAACAAATACAAATATATCCGCATTCGTTCATATTCACATTCGTAAAATGGGGTATATGGATGTTATTTATTTATCTCTGGCGAATACAAATGCGAATACAAATGTTATAAACCAACATCTGACGAATATGAATACGAATACGAACTTAAGATCCTAAATTTTTGCGAATACGAATACGAATGCGAATGTTTTTTTAAACGGATACAAATGCGAATATTCATTTTTTTATAATTCAATAAGTAATATGTATAATAGTATTAACTCAGAGGGTATCTTAACAAGATAACCCACATGAAATTTAAGGGTGTCTTAATAATAAATCCAACATTTAACATTCCCTCCCACTCGGCCCACATACACAATCCCCAGAATCCCTAATTCCCTATCCCGATTACCCCTTCGACCCTTCTTGTTCTCCCCGTGTCGATGCCGCCGGCCTCCCCCACCATCGACGGCAGTAGCACCGCCCAACTCCACATCGTCGCCAACCGACAACTACACTTCCTTCTCTCCATCGCAATGTCGCCGCCGCCTCTACCGCCAAGCCGCCGACACATCACCTTCCTTACCGCTGGACGTGGTAACAATCCCTACAACAACTCCTATTTTTTTCTCCTGTGCAAATCTCCTGAAATATCTAATTTCTACTTATATATTACATGGCATGAATAAACTTTCCTGCTATATATCACATAGACGAGTTTATGCACGATTGTATCTTTATGTTCCTAATATAAAAAAGTAGGCGACTAATGAGGGAAACCTGTGCGTCAGGAAGAATAGGTTCATACTCGGATGTCTGTTATTTTATATCTGAACATTTGCATTATAGATTAAAAGAAGTTACCAAATTATGAGAGGAAAGTTAAAACAAAATGCTAGAATTGGTCTGCTTCGCTACCATGTGAAAAGGTTGAATCAAAGATAGAAATTACAGATTTGCAAAGTGATTTCTTTGGTTCGTGTCAGAGGATGACCGTACTCCACAGGAGAAAAGCCCAATGGGGTCAGATCTTTTGATTAAGTTTCTCAAAGATAAAAGAGGTATGGGATTCTTTGTATATTGGCTGTGACAGTCAAGTCCCACCACTTTGCAGGTTAACGAAGAGAGTACTTTGATTGATCTTTGAGAGATCTAATTACCTATCTAACAATATAACACTACGAAGAGAGTATTTTGTTGTGTTAAATTTTCATTATGAAAATAGTCAATGCACTTGTTATATATAGAAGTTTACTTTGAACCTAAAATTCCTATAGATTTTTAGTAAATTAGGTTATTTATAACATTTGTATTTGAATTCGTATCCGTTTGTCAAATATTCGTATCCAAATTATCAATATTCGTTTTGCATTCGTATTCGTATTTTGAGGATATGATTTTGTATTTTACACATTCGTATGATATTCATATTCGTATTCGTATCCGAATATTAAAAAGGATAAGGATATGATAACACCTATATTCGTATCCATATCCGATCGTTTTCATCCCTACTGGCCATGGACCCCCGCAGCAAGGCTGACATCATGGCCGACCTCCGTGAGTTCGTCGATGGGAAGGCCTACCACAGAATCGGCCGTGCCTGGAAGTGCGCTACCTCCTCTATGACCCTCCCAATAACGGCAAATCCAGCATGATTGTTGCCTGGAGGGGGAATGTCGGAGGAGGAGGGACTGGAGGAGGAGGTGGTCGGAAGAGGAGGAAGGGTGAGAAGGAGGGAGGAAGAGGGATAGGGAGGTGGGGCCTTTTTTTTCCAGATATGCCCTTTTAACTACACCATGGTTTGATCAAACTATGGTTAAGTTCAACTTATTAACGGTCAAAGTATCGGAGGGGCACAAGTGATAGAATGGCAAGAAGTTGGGGGCATAAGTGATATTCTCAAAAAGGGAGGGTTATAACTGCTATTGCAATATCTCAGGGGGGGCACAACTGATAAAAATCCTAAAATATAAGAGTGTGCTCTAGGTAGGGCTCAGACTCCATCTAACGGGAACACCTCCGACGCCTTGTGAGACAACATAAATCTATCAATACAGGATCTGGATCTTGAGCTTCGCTACGTATAAATATAACCTGCAACATCCACAACCTGAAGCACAAGCTCATCCACTACCCCCGCTAAATCCACCAAGCCGGCATCTCTCCCACCGCGACCCCCGAGAGGATCTCCCGAATGCAGAGTCATATTGAAGTTGCTAGCGATGATATAAGCCGCATCATGGAAACCCCCTGGCCATGAACATGTCCTCCACCAGTTGAGCATTGTTGGTACCGTTACATGGACCATACATGTTTGTAACCAACAACCTGAGACCATCAGCCATGAATTTTGTCACCTAGTTTAAACTTTGGGAAGCATTTGGGAGGTTTTGTTGGATTCGGTCATGCTCAAATTATCTTCCCAAAAGTTTGTTGAGATTAATTTTACTTTCTTATTAAAGTAATTTGTCTTAAAATCATTAAAATTATGTAAATTTAAATTGCTCACATGTTGGCACTGATTTCTCGTGGTCTACTGAGTCAGACCCATGTGATTTTAAGATACTTTAAAAAGCTTATAATGCAATATATTGATTAAAATTATAATAAAATAAAGTATTAAAAAGGGTCAATTCCAGTGACCGAACCCGAGGAACTTCTTCGCATCCTTGCCCTACACGTGGCATCCCATCCCTTTCCTCCCCTATATAACCCAAAACCCTACTGTGGCTCCATCTCATCATCTCCTCTCTTCCGAGACTTCTGCTTGTCTCCATTTTTACCAATCTTTCACCAGACTTCACCTCTTTCTTTCGAAAATTTATGGGTTACCAACATAATCCCTCGTTTTATTTTTCATCTTCATTATATCAAGCTTTCATCTTTCTATCTTCATACCGGCATAGATCGGCATGCCGCTCCATCACAAGAGTCGACAGAAGGTCCCTTGCCTCCATTGCAACCTGTCTGCCGTGTGGAGCCCAGTTCAGGCTAAGGCCAATGGGATATTGCATGTAATCTAAGTCTTTTCATAGTAGTCTCTTGCCACAACACCGGGTAACATTTTGATTCTAAGAATTTATATATTTTGCGTTTATAAAAGTTTTCCTTTATCGTATGAATCTGGTGTTTGTTTATATTTGATCTGGTGTTTGTTTATATTTGATGGCATTTTCATCAGACAACGGGGGCTTTGTTGGATCAATTAAAGTCACCTTTTGCACGGTGCCTACATGAAACTGGTGATCCAATGACTGCTACACAAGTGGAGGCTCTCTTTTTGTGTGATTTCCTTCAAATTTAAGCAGCTAAATTTTACTCTCCTTCATCATGTTTTGCTTTTAACTTCCTGATATCTTTTTGTGTAAGATGTAACTTCAATTATATTTTCCTCTTAAATATCTGTAGAAGATTTTGCTTCTGTTGTACATTTGTTCATAAAGATAGTTCCTGAAAATGCCCATTGGCTTGACATCTAGTGTTAGATCTCAGGCTACTTACTTACATTGCATAAAAGATTGATTCGATTATTTAAGACATAATTTACGCACCATTGGAGCTGAAACATCAATTCTTTGTTGAAAAAAAATCGTCATCTTGAGGTTGTCTCCTGATTGTGAGAAGGCTTAATTTGTTCTAGGTAAAATGTTGGAAAATCATAAAAATCTAATATTACATTAATTGAGTTTTTTTAAGCTTGTATATACTTAGATTTTGAACAACCTGATTTTTATCTCATATAATGATGTCATAAAAGAGCTTCAAAAAAATGATGTCATAAAAGCATATATTAATGACATTAATAGTAAAAAAATCAATATAATTTGAATGACCTAAGATTATGATTTTGAGCTATCTAGAGGAAGAATTTCTTTTAGTTATGAAGATAAATAATACTCTATAATATAGCCCTTGTGTACAACAACAACAAAGCCTTTCCCACAATTTATACTTATATAAATATTTTAGTCCTTGTAATGTTTCCCTGTTGTGGGCAACTTAAAAATCTCGAGGAGCATCTCCTCCCCTCTTTTGAGGCTTCTCTTTGTGTTCACTTTTACCAATCTTCCGATTTCTTGTCTTGTTGATCTTTGTGGATTACAAACATAATCTCTTCTCCCATTTTACCATAGATGTTAAGGCGCACGCCTAGGCGCGCCTAGGCGGCCGTCTAGGCGCCCAGGCGCCCCATGCCGTGCGCCTAGAACGAACGCCTTGCTTTTATAGCAAATGGCGTGCGCCTTGGGTCGCCTGGGCGCCTAGGCGGCCGCCTAGGTGCGCCTAGGCATGCCTTGACGCCTAGGCGACTATTTTTCATGCACACTACATATATATATATATCTCATTTTCAAAATGCGATATACATTGCGCATTTACAAAAAGCGATATACATAGCGCATTTTGAAAATGTGATATACATGTATTTTTGAAATGCGATATAATTTCTTAATAATCTAGCATCCAAATGCGATATTTTTGAAATTTCTTGATGCCACTTTGAAAACGCCTAGGCGCCTAGGCACCCAGGTGTAACGCCTTGTCGCCTTGCCGCCTTAATAACCATGCATTTTACATTTTCCTTATACCGAGCTTCCATATTTCTATATTATTACTTGTATAGATGGCATATGGCTCCATCACAAAAGCTAGAAACATGTGCCCTTGCTTCCATGGCAGCCTTTCTGCCGCGTGGATCCCAGATATAGCTAAGGCTAATGGAAGATTGCATGTAATCTAAGTCTGTTCTTAGATCATAGACTTTTGCCACAATATCCGGTCACAGTTTGATTATAAGAATTAATTTATTTTTGCATGTGGTGTTTGTATATATTTAATGGCGTTTTCATCAGACAACGGGGGCTTTGTTGAATCAATAACAAGGCACCTTTTGCACGGTGCCTATATGAAACTGGTGATCCGATGGCTGCTACACAATTGGAGTCTGTCTCTTTTACCTGTGATTTCCTTCAAATTTAAAGAGTTAAATTTTGCTCTTTTTCATCATGTTTTGCTTTTAACTTCATGTTATATTTTGTGAAAAATTTAACTCTAATTATTTTTTTTGGCTCTAGATATTTTCCGAAGATTTGTCTGCAGAAGCTTTCGCTTATGTGGTACCTTTTTTCAGAAAGACTGTTCCCAGAAATGTCCATTAGTTTGACATCTAGTGTTTAATTATAGGATATGTAGTTGTCTCACTTACAAACATATAAAGTTTTTTTATCAAGACATTTGCGGCGCATTGGAGACTTAAAAATCAGTTGTGATCGAAATCCTTATCATGATGTTGTCCCTTGTTTTTCAGAGAGCTGGATCTTCTCTGGACAAAATACTGGAAAATCATCAAATTTTGAATATCACATTAATTTGATTTTTTTAATCTTGTATATCCTTAGATTTTGAACAACCAATTATGTAACTATGCCATAAGAGTATGTTACTTTAAACGTGATTATATGTTACTTTAAAAACTTAGAATACTATACATTGATCAACATTATAATAAAACAATGTATAAAAAAGGGCACAATTCAATGACCAAAGCTGTGGAACTTCTTCTCTTCCTGGCAGTACATGGTGCATCCCATCCATTGTCTTTTCCTTTATAACCACAAATCCTACTGCCACTTTATCTCCGCATCTTTGGGAGGTTTAACTTGATCCAGTCATGATGAAATCAACCTTCCAAAAGATAGCTGAGATTAAATTTACTTTTGCTGAATTTTTCTTACAAAAGTTTTTCATCTGGAAATCATTAAAATGATATAAATTGCTCTCTCATTGGCATTGTGCTTCCCTTCACCCATTGCATTGGACAAACATGATTATATGTTACTTTAAACGTGGTTATATGTTACTTTAAAAACTTGGCGTGCTATACATTGATCAACATTATAATAAAACAAAGGCACAATTCAGTGACCAAAGCTGAGGAAATTCTTCACTTCCTGGCAGTAAATGGTGCATCCCATCCATTTTACTTTCCTTTATAACCCAAAATCCTACTGCCACTTTATCTCAGCATCTTCTCCACTTTTTCGAGACTTCATCTCCACTTTTACCAATCTTTCTCCAGGTATCTCACCTTGTTTTTGATCTATTTGGATTAGCGTAATCTCTCATCCTATTTTACATCTTCATTATATCAAGCTTCCATCTTTTTATCTTAATATTGACATGGATCATCATGTAACTCCATCACAAGAGTCAGCAACACGTGCCATTGCTTCATTGGCCCCCTCTCTATTGTGTGAAGCCCATATCTGGATTAGTCCATTGGAAGGTTGCATGGGATCTATAAGCCTGTTCATAGATCATACTCTTGCCCCAATACCTTGTTACACTTTAATTCTAAGAGTTAAATTATTGCATTTATAAAATTTTTCCCTTTATTGTGATATGATCGATATGGTGTTTTTATACATTTGATGGCATATTCATCAGACAATGGGGGCTTTGTTCGATCAATAACATGCCACCTTTTGCACGGTGCCTATATAAAATTGGTGATCCAATGGCTGCTACACGATTGGAGGCTATCTTTTTATATGTGATTTCCTTCAAATTTAAGTAGCTAAATTGGACTCTTTTTATTACCTTTTGCTTTTAACTTCAAGTTATATTTTTGTGAAAAATATAAACTCAATTACTTTTTTGGATCCATATAGTTTTCCTCTTAAATCAGAGGGAAGTATTACAAAGCAACGTGAGATCTGTTATGTTTTATAGATCTGGTCCGTGAACCATAGACATGTGCAGTAAATGACAATAGTAGAAATAAAAATACTAAGATGAATGTGTGACCATACACAAAAACGATCAGATTCGTAATAATGAGAGCAAAAGGAAAGTTGGTGTAGCTTCGATAGAGGATACGATGAGAGAAAATCGCTTAAGATTGTCCGATCATTCGCTAAGGAGGTCGACTGATGCTGTAGTTAGAAGATGCTAGATTTCAGATGTTGAGCCAGCTAAGAGAGGGTGTGGATGGCCTAAGAAGTGTTGGGATGAGACTATTCGAAGGGATCTTAGTTATTTGGATCTAAGGTTGAGAATGACCCGAGATAGATTTGAATCACAAGAGTCAGCAACACGTGCCATTGCTTCATTGGCCACCTCTCTATTGTGTGAAGCCCATATCTGGCTTAGTCCATTGGAAGGTTGCATGGGATCTATAAGCCTGTTCATAGATCATACTCTTGCCCCAATACCTTGTTACACTTTAATTCTAAGAGTTAAATTATTGCATTTATAAAATTTTTCCCTTTATTGTGATATGATCGATATGGTGTTTTTATACATTTGATGGCATATTCATCAGACAATGGGGGCTTTGTTCGATCAATAACATGCCACCTTTTGCACGGTGCCTATATAAAATTGGTGATCCAATGGCTGCTACACGATTGGAGGCTATCTTTTTATATGTGATTTCCTTCAAATTTAAGTAGCTAAATTGGACTCTTTTTATTACCTTTTGCTTTTAACTTCAAGTTATATTTTTGTGAAAAATATAAACTCAATTACTTTTTTGGCTCCATATAGTTTTCCTCTTAAATCAGAGGGAAGTATTACAAAGCAACGTGAGATCTGTTATGTTTTATAGATCTGGTCCGTGAACCATAGACATGTGCAGTAAATGACAATAGTAGAAATAAAAATACTAAGATGAATGTGTGACCATACACAAAAACGATCAGATTCGTAATAATGAGAGCAAAAGGAAAATAGAGGATACGATGAGAGAAAAACGCTTAAGATTGTTCGATCATTCGCTAAGGAGGTCGACTGATGCTGTAGTTAGAAGATGCTAGATTTCAGATGTTGAGCCAGCTAAGAGAGGGTGTGGATGGCCTAAGAAGTGTTGGGATGAGACTATTCGAAGGGATCTTAGTTATTTGGATCTAAGGTTGAGAATGACCCGAGATAGATTTGAATCACAAGAGTCAGCAACACGTGCCATTGCTTCATTGGCCACCTCTCTATTGTGTGAAGCCCATATCTGGCTTAGTCCATTGGAAGGTTGCATGGGATCTATAAGCATGTTCATAGATCATACTCTTGCCCCAATACCTTGTTACACTTTAATTCTAAGAGTTAAATTATTGCATTTATAAAATTTTTCCCTTTATTGTGATATGATCGATATGGTGTTTTTATACATTTGATGGCATATTCATCAGACAATGGGGGCTTTGTTCGATCAATAACATGCCACCTTTTGCACGGTGCCTATATAAAATTGGTGATCCAATGGCTGCTACACGATTGGAGGCTATCTTTTTATATGTGATTTCCTTCAAATTTAAGTAGCTAAATTGGACTCTTTTTATTACCTTTTGCTTTTAACTTCAAGTTATATTTTTGTGAAAAATATAAACTCAATTACTTTTTTGGCTCCATATAGTTTTCCTCTTAAATCAGAGGGAAGTATTACAAAGCAACGTGAGATCTGTTATGTTTTATAGATCTGGTCCGTGAACCATAGACATGTGCAGTAAATGACAATAGTAGAAATAAAAATACTAAGATGAATGTGTGACCATACACAAAAATGATCAGATTCGTAATAATGAGAGCAAAAGGAAAGTTGGTGTAGCTTCGATAGAGGATACGATGAGAGAAAAACGCTTAAGATTGTTCGATCATTCGCTAAGGAGGTCGACTGATGCTGTAGTTAGAAGATGCTAGATTTCAGATGTTGAGCCAGCTAAGAGAGGGTGTGGATGGCATAAGAAGTGTTGGGATGAGACTATTCGAAGGGATCTTAGTTATTTGGATCTAAGGTTGAGAATGACCCGAGATAGATTTGAATCACAAGAGTCAGCAACACGTGCCATTGCTTCATTGGCCACCTCTCTATTGTGTGAAGCCCATATCTGGCTTAGTCCATTGGAAGGTTGCATGGGATCTATAAGCCTGTTCATAGATCATACACTTGCCCCAATATCTTGTTACACTTTAATTCTAAGAGTTAAATTATTGCATTTATAAAATTTTTCCCTTTATTGTGATATGATCGATATGGTGTTTTTATACATTTGATGGCATATTCATCAGACAATGGGGGCTTTGTTCGATCAATAACATGCCACCTTTTGCACGGTGCCTATATAAAATTGGTGATCCAATGGCTGCTACACGATTGGAGGCTATCTTTTTATATGTGATTTCCTTCAAATTTAAGTAGCTAAATTGGACTCTTTTTATTACCTTTTGCTTTTAACTTCAAGTTATATTTTTGTGAAAAATATAAACTCAATTACTTTTTTGGCTCCATATAGTTTTCCTCTTAAATCAGAGGGAAGTATTACAAAGCAACGTGAGATCTGTTATGTTTTATAGATCTGGTCCGTGAACCATAGACATGTGCAGTAAATGACAATAGTAGAAATAAAAATACTAATATGGATGTGTGACCATACACAAAAACGATCAGATTCGTAATAATGAGAGCAAAAGGAAAGTTGGTGTAGCTTCGATAGAGGATACGATGAGAGAAAATCGCTTAAGATTGTTCGATCATTCGCTAAGGAGGTCGTCTGATGCTGTAGTTAGAAGATGCTAGATTTCAGATGTTGAGCCAGCTAAGAGAGGGTGTGGATGGCCTAAGAAGTGTTGGGATGAGACTATTCGAAGGGATCTTAGTTATTTGGATCTAAGGTTGAGAATGACCTGAGATAGATTTGAATGGAGGCAAAGAATTCATATAGTTGGCCCTACTTATTATGGGAAAAGGCTTTGTTGTTGTATAGTTTTTCTCGTAAACACGAAACATTGTTTGCAGAAGCCTATGCTTCTGTGGTAAATTTGTTCATAAAGGCAGTTTGCTGAAAAGTCCATTAGTTTGACAGTGCCAAATATCAGTCTTACTTACAAACATTACGTATAGATTATGTACAACAAGGCTTGTCCATAATTACAGTCATGTTAGCCTTTTGTAACTTTGCTTTGTTGTGGGTAACTTAGAAATCTCATCCATTTTGAAATACTTTATATACAATATTAAAATGTGACAACATTTTTTGAGTTATAAGAATTGTGGTCTACTATTTTAGAATTTTTAGAAACATTTGAGAGGTTTTATTGGATCCAATCATGCTCAAATCAATCTCCCAAAAGTTTTTTTAGATTCAAATTACTTCTGCTGTTTTTTTAAATAAATGTTCACCATCTTAAAATCATTAAAAAGATGTAAACTGCTTTTTTGCATCGAACTTCCTTCATCCCACTACATCATACACTTATGATTATTTGTTACATTAAAAACTTAGCTTGCCATATATTGAGGAATGGTGGTTGCCGACTCGCTCTAGTTTGTGAAAGAAAGGGCATGAAGAAGTTCAATCGAGACCATGAGAGGGTGATGTCTTTTTCTTATGCGAGAGTCTTTAGCGTAGACCTTTGTTTTCCTAACTCGCTCACATAATAGAATATGGGCTAGACCGACCATTTTTTTGCCACCGAGGACTTCGCCTAACTCTACTATGATAGTCTAATGCATTCTTTGCCTCGGACTTCGGGTACATGAACACATGTTTGGGCCCCTGTGTTTTAAATTTCGTGAAATTTCGACGAAATTTCCGTTTCGACGCACCCACGAAACCGAAATCGAAATTTCGATATCGACCCTTACTGCACAAATCTAGGTCGATTTTAGCTGAAATTGGTGAAATTTCATCGAAATTTCGACGAAATTTTGAAATTATTTCGTTTTTTTCAACATCTAGAAACGAAATCGAAATCAAGATTTAAAACCTTGCTGAGTCCTTATCTCTCTCTCTCTCTCACCCCTCACACATGCATACTATGGCTAGGTCCCTACTGGTAGCCTTTCTTGGAAGTTGGAACCACATTGATTTGAGAGAGAATGATTAGAAATAGATTTCTGATAGAATAAAGTACTAAAACGGGTTAAATCCTCGAGACTCTCTTTCGGACTTCAAGACGATCGATGATGTCGGTAGTGCACGGGGAGTGATTGTGGTGTGGAATGCTTCCATGCTCACTCGTATATCAGAGGCTAGGTGCATACATGTTTTGAATGTTTTGCTTGAGAAAGACAAATCAAGGTTACACGTGTTGGTCTCTTGTGTATATGGACCATGTTTACCAATGCTGAGATCGAAGTTGTGGGCGGTTTTTTGTGGGGATAGAACTCTCTTTCCTGGTGTGGCCTGGTTTGTTGGGGGAGACTTCAACGTTACGTTGCTTTTCACAGACCGGCCGCGGTCATGTAGTGATCTGGATCCAGGTTTGTTAGGTTTGGAGCTGTTAGATGATCTCGAACTGGAGGTGATTGATCCCTCAGATACTAGATTTACATGGCGAAATTCTGGCTCTCTGTCACGTATTGATAGATTCCTAACATCTAGCGAGCTCCTTGTTGCCGTTCCACTTTCAACCTTATTCTAGACCGTAGTCCAAAACAGACTATACGCCCTTCGTCTGGGACTCTGGTGATGCTGTGATACCTCAGGGCTTCTTTAGGTTTGAACATGCTTAGCTCCAGGAGGAGAGTTTTCGGAGAACTGGTATGTAGCCATCGATTCGCCACGGTTTGCTCAGGGTCTGCAGATGCATGTATGGTTCATAAGTTGACTTTGCTGCGTATCATACTTTGTAGGTAAAAGGAGATTAGAATTGCAAGAAGAGCTCTTCGGCAAAGGTCTGGGATTTTTAGACCTGATGGGCTAAAAGATGATAGAGATCTGATGAAGGATGAACTTGGAGGATCGACGACACAGAAGAGTATTGCTTCTGAGGATAAAAGGAAAATACTAAATGGAAGCTGTGGACACGTACAATCTGGCTTAAAGAAGGAGAGTGTTCAGAAATGCGGGCCCGACGATCGCGTATGCGGCCGCATATGCAGGGTCGGTCTCTTAGCGGACCATATACCCTATACTCGTTTATTGTGGGAAAAGGGAATAGGCCGCATGTGTGGTCACGTATGTATTAGGATCTAAAACCCAATCCAAACCTAAAAAACCCCTCCCGATAAATGAAATCCTTGATCCCCGAGTCCCCGACCCTCTATGCTCCAGTTCTCGAATGAAACAAGAAAACCCTACGGCTCCCTAGCCTTCGATCGTCGAACTAGCACCTCCAGTGCTTCCGATCGCCGAACCAACACCTCCAGCGCCTCCGATCGATGCTCTCTCTCTTCATTGAAGTTGTTATGATCGTGGCCACACACACTCTCTCTCTCTCTCTCTCTTTGTCGATGCTTGCATTCAGATGTCAAATCTCTTCATCGATGGTGTTGCTTTTTCATTCACATCTTTCTATCAACTCTCTCTTTCTCAGCCCTGTCCTCATCGTTGCGCCTGCAAAGGGTCATCTCCTTGCTCTCATGGCCTCAAATTTCAGCGAAATTTGGTCGAATTTCTATCGAATATTGATATCCCGTCGAAATCGAAATTTGATCGAAATGGTTGAAATGACCAAAATATGGGGGCTCCAGTACAAAAAATGTCTGAAATTTGATCGATATTCTGTTTCGATCAGTCATCGAAATGGTGACCGAAACTGACATTTATGTCCTTGCTTGCTCTCTCTTCTTCGTTGTGCGACTATGCCTACGAGGGCCCATCTTTTTGTTGTAAGTGTACAAATTTTGTTCTATGTACATGACGTGCAACCTATACTACTATACTATTGAATATAGCATTTTGATTTATTTTGATTCCAATTTTACTTTTCTTAAATCAAAGAAAAAAATTCAATAAAGTGCATATCCTTACTGTTATATCTTCCCATTATCATTTTGGTTCAGTTGATTGCCATATCTACCAAAAAATGCAACTGTAATTTTGGTTCAATTGGTTGCTATATTTTTCATAAATCGTCCACTATTTCTACCGTGCATATGCATTCATTGTTCTGTGAAATACCACATCAAACTACCCATTACATGAGTGGTTAGTTTTTAGAATTATTTACTTCCATTCTAAATTTGGTCTTTGTGCACCTGGTTAATTTTAATATGTTTTTATTGAAATTTCTAGAATATTTCGAATATGACACCTTTTTGAGTATAAATGATCTTAAACTTGTACTCGGTCAAGTGCAACGTTGGTAGGTTCTCATGGAAGTGGTTTTGAGATATAATTTATCATCCAATATTCTATGTTACATGGATACTTTGAGAGGGTATACCTGTAAAAGAAGTTTGCCATAGGTATTCCGTTTATATAATATATTTTTGAAACATACATCTCTAAAATTTGAATTTATTATTATATTTTTATTTATTTTTAAATATTACAAATCGCATAATTCATATACCTTCATATACTTCTGCCTACCTAGTTACTCGCTTCAAATCGCTTGACCGAACGAATACCACATACTGAATTTCTGAACCTTGAGGGTTGCTAGCAGAAGAACTTAAGAAGGCATCATAACCTTATTTGTTATGTTGTAGTGAATAGTAGAAGAATGGAGGGTGATCAGGAGATGGGGTAGGAAATCGCAGGTCACTTCCATGACTTCTCACAGTCCTCTGTTGACCGTACGTGAAGATGAACTGACTCGAGCACGATGCTTCTCTCTGAACAACTTGCTAACAGTCTGACACTTAGCTTTACATTGGAGGTGGTAAAAGCTGTGGTTGGAGTCTCAATGCGGTCGATGCACCGGGTCCTGATGTCTTCCCTGTAATCTTCTTTTGAGAGTTTTGATCTTTGGTAGGCGGGGAAGGTATGGAGGTCGTTCAAGAGTTTGCTAGAGGTAATGTCGTGGTTGAGAGGGTAAACAATGCCCTCGTCTTCTTCCTACCAAAGGAGTCATCTGAGAGGATCGAGGATTTCCACCCTATTGATCTTTGCAAAGCATTGGATCTTGTGGTTGTTAAGGTTTTAGCAAATAGACTGAACATGGTTATGGAGTATATTATTCGTCCTCTTCAGTCAACGTTTATTTTTGATAGGTAGATCAATGATAGCTTGGCAATGGTCATGGGGATCATTGCTGATTGGAAGAGGAGTCATGTAAAAGGTGTTCTTTAGAAAGTAGGCTTTTTCAACGCCTATGACACGATCGATTGGCGATTTTTGTAGGCAGCATTGTGTGTGTGTGTGTGTGGGGGGGGTCCTAGACACTTGGATCTCCTAGATGAAGCGCGACGTGACCACACCGTCTTACTCGTTACTAGTGGATGGTCGAGGGGGGGGGGTCTTCCCGACACAACAGGACGTGAGACGTGGATGATGCCTTGTGTGTGGTCAATCAGGTGGTACATCATGGTGTCACTGCAAGATTTTTTTTATGGATAACATTAGTATCCCTCTCCTACAATACACAGATGACACACTTTTCTTCGTTGAAGGAGGGTCGGGGGTAGCTAGAGGGATCGCCTTAATGCTTGAGATTTTTAGGGAGCTTTTATGGCTAGCTCTCAGTCATATCAAATCTACCCAATCACTTTCAATATGGCAGAAATAGAGGCACATGCTTGTAGTGTGGTGCTGGGAACAGAAAGAGGGCCTTTGCTGATCCGTTACCGAGGTTTACCATCGACTGGCGGTAGGCTTAGAATATATGATTGGCCGCCTTCAGAAAGCTGGCAGGCTGGAAGGCGACCATCTTATAATGAAGGGGCCGCCTGGTGCTTATAAAGGTCTTTCTTTCGGCAATTCATGTATTTTTTGTCTTCACGCCTCCTCCCCGTTGGGCTTCATTGTCGGTTGGAAGCAACCATGTGCAGAGTTTTATGGTGCAAGTCGGGGACATATAGTTTAGGAGTCTATCTTGTAGATTAGGAATCAGAAAGCTGGTAGGTTGGAAGGTGACCATCTTATAATGAAGGGGGCGCCTGGTGCTTATAAAGGTCGCTCTTTTGGCAATTCATGTATTTTTTGTCTTCACGCCTCCTCCCCATTGGGCGTTGTCGGTTGGAGGCAACCATGTGCAGATTTTTGTGGTGCAAGTTGGGCACATATAGTTTAGGATTCTATCTTGTAGATTGGGAAATGTTTACACTTCCAAAATCGGCAGAGGGCCTCGATATTTTCTGTCTAGAAGTTATGAATGAGGTTCTTCTTACGAAATGGGTTAGCAAGATTTGGGACAGAGGCAAAGACCTTTGCTATAGACTTATTCGATGTATACACGGTGTACACGTGCATCCGTTTGTCCTTCATTCTTTCCGTCGGCTTTCTGGAAAGGGATTACATTGTTGCTTCCAAAGTTCCACGATTTTTATCGCTCGGTTCAAGGCATTGGTTGCTCCTTCGCATTTTGGTAAGAGACATGTTGCCTACACTTTTACTGCGTCTTCTTGCCCTGGCGACAGAACTCGAGGCAAGGATCATAAATTGCTGGATCGACGGGAGTTGGATGCCCTCATTCCGTACAGATCTTTCAGACCAACATGTAGAAGAAGACCTTCATCTTCTGGACTCCTTGCGGGACATTGATTGGCCTACTAAAGGTAGACATCACTGGATATGGAAAGATAAAATGTTCTCAGTGAAGCGTGCTTACAGAGCGTTGGATAGACCTTCTTCTGTTGTGGACGCTGTCTAAAATTGCAATCTGAACTGGGGACTAAAGCTTCCAACCATTATTAGTATCTTTTTTTAGCTTTTAAGACAAAAGCACATCATGACAAGGGACTGTTGTGCAAGGTTCTTTGCAGGTATATCAAGTTTGTGCCCCCTTTTGTGAGGTGGAGATCGAGATGTTGGAACCTCTTTCGTTCATCCGCGGACTCTAGGGATGAGAACGGTCGGATACGGATATGAATATAGGTATAATCATATCCTTATCCATTTTAAAAAACGAATACGAATGCTGATACGAAAGTTGATGGATGTGAAAAATGTGTTATCATATCCTTAAAAAAACGAATATGAATCAGATACGAATAATAACAAAAAGATTTAATAGGATAACTAAAATGAATATGTTTAGGATGGTTTACACAAAATAAATATAGCATATGTAGTAATTTTATAACACTTATATCAACAATAGTGAATATAATCATAAAATATTGTTATGCATAGCTATAAATAAATTTATCACTATACTTATGTACAAAAATGAATATACGAATACGAATGCGAATATTAGCGAATGTTAAAGTAAAATCCATATCCACATTCATTTTAAAACGAATACGAATACAAATGCCAAAATATGTATAAAACGAATATGATAGCGAATCGGATATGAATATATTCACATTGGTTTTCATCCCTAGCGGACTCTCATCTGTTTGGACTGGGCTTAACTTAGAATGGGTGAATCTGCAAAGCTCGGATCATTGGGAGTCTCTTCATCTAGCAAAGCAAAGGCCCATACATGAGTTCCTTCTCCCCGTGGGCTGTAGCGTTTCTTTGGACATTGTGACTAGCTAGGAATAGTGTGATTTTTAGCTCTCAACGCTATGTGGATAGTGTAATTGCCCATGTCAGGACTCTTCTCGAGTCAGATTCTGTGAGTATTTCCGAATCTAGCTTTTTAATATATTTGGGACGGTCACTGTAGCGTGCTTCCCCCTTTCTTGGATAAGAAATGGGGGGTCAAATCCAGTGAACAATCCTGAGGAACTTCAAATCTTGGCCCCAGACGTTGAATCCCATCCCCTGCCTACTCTTGTATAACCAAAACTATATTGCTACCTTCATCTCAGCATCTCCTTTTCTCTTCTAGGTTTCTTGTCTTCGTTCCTACCAATCTTTCTCCAGTTTTCTTGTATTGTTTTTGATCCTTTTGGATCACTAACATAGTCTCTTGTCCTATTTTACATCTTTATCATATCAAGCTTCCGTCCTATCTTAATATTGGCATAGATCGGCTTGTTGTTCCATCACAAGAGTCAGCAGCAGGTGCCTTTGCTTCCATGATAACCTGTCTGCCACGTGGAGCCCAGATCAGTCTAACGCCAATGGAATATTGTATGGAATCTTAGTCTGTTTATAGATCATAGTCTCTTGCCACAATACTTGGTATCATTATGATAGGAAGAATTAATTTATTTTCGCATTTATAATTTTTCCCTTTGTTGTGAAAAGATCTGGTGTTTGTATATATTTGATGGCGCTTTTCAGAAGATAACGGGGGCTTTCTTGGATCAGTGGGAAGCCACCTTTTGCATAGTGCCTATATGAAACTGGTGATCCAATTGTTGCTACGATTGGAGGCTCTCTTTTATACGTGATTTCCTTCAAATTTAAGCAGCTAAAATTTACTGTCATCATGTTTTGCTTAACTTCACGTTATATTTTTCTGAAAAATATAACTTCCATCAGTTTGACATCTCAGGCCAAGTAGCAGTTTTATTCATGAATTATTGTATAAAGATTGTTTTGGTTAAGACATATTTGCACGCCATTAAAGCTGAAAGATCAGTTCTTGATTGAAACCGTCATCATGATGTTCTTTCCTGATTGTTAGTTCTTGATTAAGACATATTTGCCTTGCCGCATCTACTTGTTTTCATCAATCCTATCTTTGTTGCATTATTCGAAGTTTCTGTATGTAGTTTGACGTTATTTACTGATCCTGTTGTTCTTCCTTGTGCTCTAAATTCCTTTCTTATAATGGCAGCAGTATCCCATAGACAGTGCGCCGGTTTCATATCAGTAGTTGGATGATTCTGCTTGTGTGACTGCTACTGTTGGCATACGTATGCGGTGATCTTGCCATGCTGCATTTGAACTGTACCCAGACCATCCTTGGATGCATGTATCAATCATGAATCCTTCGGCCAAAGTTGGCAGCAATGATCTACTTTGGTTTGCTTGGAGGATGAATTGTATACATGTTGATGTGCTTTTGCAGAATTAATGAAAGCAATTAAAAGCAGTCTTTGATATGAATATCTTTCTATCAACCTAAGACTTTTAGGAATTTTACCGTTGGAAATTATGTAACAGCATAATTCTTGATGCTTTCAGGATAGTTTTAGAGAACTGTTATCTAACCATTGGTCTGCCGTGGTTTGCCCAGGGTATGCAACCGCGCGTATGGTGCAGAGGTTGACTTTGTTGCATATCAGACTTTGTAGGTACAAGGAGATTGAAGCTGAGATTTCTAGACTTGATTGGCTAGAAGATGATAGAGATCTGACGGAGGCTGAACTTGGAGAGCGGTGAAACAGAAGATTATTGCTTGTGATGATAAAAGAGGGTGATTGAGAGATAGGGCGCGCGATCGGGGATCACTTCCATGACATCTCATCACTCTGCTGACCATACGCCGAGATGGACTGGCTCGGGGTGCGATGCGTCTCTCTGATCATTCTGACGCTTAACTTTACATTCGTGGAGCTGAAAGCTGCGGTTTGGAGTCTCATTGCGGACGATGCACCGGGTCCTGATGGCTTCCCTGTATTCTTTCGGTAGTTTTGGATGTACTCTCAAAGCGGGGTTACCTAGACACTCGGATCTCCTGGATGAAGCGCAGTGTACGTTGTCTCAGTACTAGTGAATGATCGACCTGAGGAGGTGTTCTTGCAGCCGTAGCGGAGCATGAGGCAAGGATGCTCCTTAGCTCCGATGTTATTATTGCTGCTGATGCCAGCTAGGTGGTACATCATGGTGTCATTGCAGGATTTTCAATGGATGACACTAGTATCCCACTCCTAGAGTATGTAGACGACAATTTTCTTCATTGAAGGAGACCAAGAGGAAGCTAGAGGGATATCTACAATTCTCGAGATTTTTGGAGAGTTTTCGGGGCTAGCTCTCTGGCATACCAAATCTACCTCAATCACTTTCAATATGGCAGAACTAGAGGCCCATCCTTGTAGTGTGAGCTGGGTACAGAAAGAGGGTCTTTGCCGATCCATTATCGAGGTTTACCTGCCTTTAAAGTGGAGAGAAAGCTGGCAGGATGGAAGGTGGGTCATCTTATCATGAGCGGGCCACCTGGTGCTTGTAAATATTGAAGCCATTCCTGTATTTTTTTTGTCTTTGCGCCTCCTTCCCGTTGGGATTCGTAGTCGGTTGGCGGCAACAATGCACATATTTTTATGGAGCAATCAGGAGTCCATCTTGCAGATTGAAAACGATTACGCTTCCAAAATCGGCAGGGGGCCTCGGTATCCCATGTTTAGAAGTTATGAATGAGGCTCTTCTTATGAAGTGGGTTAACAAGAATTCGGGAGATTAATACCATGGTTTTGAACTGTCTTGTGGAAGAGCTTCTTTCAGTTTCAGATGGATAGTAATCTATAATTAAAACCTTGCACACCTGATTATGGTAGTCCTTGTAGATATTAAAAAATGCCACAATTTCTTTGAGTTATTAGAAATATTGTCCATTATTAGACTAATCTCTCAAAAAGTTGGGATTAAAATTCACATTTGTTGAGTTTTTAAAATAAAAGTTCAATGTGATATACTCATTATATTAAATTTACTGCACTTGTTGGTATTGACTTTGCTCTGCTCCCATGCATCGGACACATGGTTATGCGATACTTTAAAAAAGCTCAGCATGCTGTAATTTGATTAAGATATAAATAAATCAAAGTATTAATGTTTTTTATTTCAAATGATTAACAAATGACAATTTTGTTGATATCTCAAATTGTTAGGTCTAATTATCATGCATGCTTATGATCATCTAGAAAATGCTTATAAATTTTATAATGTGGGAAACAATAAAGATGGAAGATATTTAGAAAAAGTTCATGGACTTTACACGGTTTTGATCAAGATTCGTAGTCTTATGTTAATTATTTTTAGCAGTTTTTCCAGCAAAGAAACATATAATGTCTTCACATGTTCCGTGTTATTTTGATATTTTTTGATATTGTATTTGAGTAATATTTTGAGTTAATAATATAAAACTATAAATTATTAAAATAAAGCAGATGTAAAACTATAAATTATTCCAAAGTTATATTGGAAATCCTACAAAAGAATAGCTCATGACTAAATGTATTGACAAATATTAAAATAAAAAAAGATGTAAAATTATTCAAAAGTTATTTGAGATCTGGTAGTTCATGACTTAATATCATGCCAAATGCTAGAATAAAAAAAGATGAAAGTATTCAAAAGTTATCTAGTTATTTTGTCCAAATTCTAATATTAACACATCAATTTTGAGAAAATTTCAGAATTTTTGTAGATTTTTTTGAATACATATATGATAGCACATGACCTAATATCTTGACAAATCTTAGAATGAAAAAGATGCGAAATTATTCAAAAGTTGTCTCGTTTATTATCCAAATTTCATATACTAGCATCGATTATTTTTGAGAAAGTTCGAAGTTTAAAAAAAAATTAGAAAAGAGATATGAAAGCTCACGATTACTGCAATCCAGTAAAATACCATAATAAAAAATTTGTATAATTAAATAATTTTGTCCCAATTTCCTATATTAACACTCAACTATTTGGGGCAAGAATCAAATTTTCAGTAGAAAATTTTTAGAATAGAGGTAGGGTAGCTCACAAATGAATTCTTGACCGGCATTATAAAACATATTTAAAATTATCCATGGTTATCAGTTAAATTTGTTCAAATTTCGTATACTAACATCCAATCAATTTTGAGCAAAATCTTAAATTTTAGTAGAAAAATTTCAAAATAAGGATTTGACAAATCATCATTGAATATTTTTAGGAATACTAAAAAAAATGTTGTAAAAATACTCAAAAATTATCTATTTAATTTTGTCCTTAGTATGTATAATAACATCTAATCAATTATACAAAATTTAAAATTTCAGTAGAAAATTTATTTAAATAGATGTTTGACATTTAATGATTGATTGTCATGACTAATGCTATAACGATAGAAGATGTAAGATTATTCAAAGTTATTTTATTAAAATTTCCAAATTTTGCATTAACATCCATCATTTTGAGAAAATACAAAATTTTAATAAATATTTAGAAAGGAGAAATAAGAGCCGATGATTCAATATCATTGCAAATATTAGAATAAAAAAGATGTAATATTATTCTAAAGGTATCCAACTATTTTTGTCCATATTTGGTCTACCAAAACACATCTTTTTGAGCAAAAATCAAAATTGTAGTAAAATTTGTTAGATTAGATATATGTCAACTCAAGTTTAATATCTTGAGGAATAATAGAATAAAAAAAGATGTAAAACTATTCAAAAATTGATTCATTAATTTCGTTCAAATTTCATATACTAGCACCCATAAATTTTGAGCAAATTCGAAAATTTAGTAGAAAAATTTTCAGAAGATAGATAAGATGGCTCATGATTGAAAATCTTGAAAAATACTAGAGTAAAAAAAATGTAAAATATTCATAAGATAGAGAATTTTCTGAATACCGTTATAGTGCACATTATTTTAATATATTGATAATTACTAGAATAAAAAAGACATGAAAATATTCAAAAAATTATCTAATTAATTGTGTCATAATTTCATTACTAACACCCATCAATTTTGTGCAAGTGTAATTTTTCAGAAGAAAGATTTATAATAGAGATTTAACAACTCATTATATAATATCATGACAAATAGTTGAATAAGAAAAGATGTAAAATTATTCAATAGTTATCTAGTTAACTTTGACTAAACTTCGTGTACTGAATAAGTTTAGTAGAATTATTTCAAAATGAGAAAGATGTTAAATTATTCAAATGTTATCTTCTTCATTTCATCAAAATTTTTTATGCTATAACTCATCAATTTTGAGCAAAACTCAAACCTTTAATGGAAAATTTTCTGAAAAGAGAAATGATTGAATAACATGACAAATACCATGAAAATAGGTCCAAATTATTCGAAACTCATCTAGAGAATTTCCTTCAATTTTTTATACTAACACTCATAAATTCTGAGGAAATTCGTACTTTTAGTAGATTTATTTTGGAAAAGAGATATGATTACTCATGTTTGAATATCTAGGAAAAATACGAAAATAAGAAAGATGAAAATTTAAGTAAAATTCGAAATTTTTATTAGAAAAATTTAGAGTAGAGGTATGATAACTCATGATTGAGTATCATGGCAAATTCTAGAATAAAGAAAGATTTGAAATTAATCAGTAGTTATCTATTTGCCTATTGCCCATCAATTTTGAGAAAATTCAAAATTTTAGTAGAATTTTTTTTAAAATAGAGATAGAATAACTCATGGTCGAATATCTTTATAATTATTAGAGTAAAAAAATTTAAATTGATCGAAAATAATTTAGTAATATTCATTTGAATATCGTATATTAATACCCGTCAATTTTGGGCATCAAAATTTTTGGAGATTTTTTTGAATGAATATATGACAGCTTACAATTGAATATCATGAGAAATAATAGATTATAAAGATGTAAAATTATCAACAGGTTATCTAGTAAATTTCAACTAAATTTCGTATACTTACAACTATCTATTATGAACAAAATTTATTTTTTTAGTTGAAAATTTTCAAAATAGAGATATGATAGCTCTTAAGTGAATTTCTTGACGACTACTAGAGTAAAGAAGAGGTAAGGTCTAAGCTAAAGTTAAATAGTAAATTCCATCCAAATTTCATATACTAAATAACCACTAGTTTGAACGCATTTAAAATTTTAAAGGAAATTTGTAAAATAGTCATGATAGCTTATGATTAAACATCTTAACAAATACTAGAATAGTAGAGATGTAAAATTATTCAAAGGTCATCTAGTTGATTTCATCCATATCAACACCCATCAATTTTGAGAAAAAATCTAATTTTTTTGTAGAAACTTTTCTTATTAGAGATTTGATAACTCATGACAAAACATTCTAAAGTAATCTAGTATATTTATCCAAATTTCGTATACTAAACCCCCCATCTATTTTTAGCAAAATTCAAAATCTTAGAAGAGTATTTCAGAATAGAGATATACTTCTCATGATATAATATCTTTGAAAAATACTATAATAGGAACGATTATTCATAAGTTATCCAATTCATTTCATCCAAATTTTATATATTAATACACAAATTTTGATAAAAACCAAAATTCAGGAGAATATTTAGAATAGAGATATGATAGAGAGGTCATTAATGAATATCTTTAGATCAAAAAAAGATATAAATGCATCCAAAAGTTATCGAGTTAATTTCGACCAAATTTTGTATAATAATGCCCTTTAATTTTGAATGAATTTCGAAAATTTTAGTTGAAATATTTCGAAATTAGATATGATAACTCATGATTGAAAATCATGGTAAACAAAAGTAAAGATGTAAAATTATTTAAAAGCTACCTAGTTAATATCTTTTCTAAATTTTGTATTCTAACACTCATCAATATCTATCAAATTCAAAATTCCAGTAGACAATTTTCAGACTAGATATAATTGCTCATGTTTGAATATATTGAAACTACTAGAACAAAAAATGTAAAATTATCGAAAGATTTTCTAGTTAATTTCTTCCTAATGTTGTATACTAACACCCATCAATTCATTTAAATATCGAATTTAATACAACATTTTCAGAATAGAGGTTATAGCTTATGATTGGTTAACGACAAATACTATACTAAATAAAGTTGTAAAATCATTCAAAAGTTATATAGTTAATTCCTCTAAGTTCCGTATATTAACCCCCATCGATTTGTCGCAAAATTTAAATTTCAGCGGAATTTTATCAAAGATAGAGATGATATCTCAATTTTGAATGGGTAAAATGTGTATGCCCCCTAGTTAGCCACCCCCGCCCTATTTTTCGCGTGTTTTTTTTATTTTTTTTGAAAATAAAAATTATGTAAATTTATTATTATATCCATATATTATGTCATTCAAATTTCATGCAAAACAGAGACTCCTACAATCTCCATCCAGACGGGGTCGATTTAAAAAATCCTGAGACCGTTAAAAATAGACTGTCTGGATGGAGCCGTATGAGTCTCTCTTTCACACAAATTTTGAATGACATTATATAGGGATATAGTGATGAATATTCACGGAAAAATTTTCAAAAAAAAATAATTTTTTTTGATGAAGATAGGACAGGGGGAGCTAAGTTAGCTCCCCCTAGGGGCAGCCCCATTTTCCTCATATTGAATATCCTGACAAATTTTTGAATAAAAATTGATATAAAATTATTTATTATGTTATACAATTAATTTCATCCAAATTTCAAATACTAACACTCATCAATTTTGAGAAATTATAGAGTAAAAATATGATAACTCATGATTGGAGATCTTCACAAATACTTGAATTAAAATGATGTAAAATTATTTGAAAGTAATCTAGTTACATTCCTCTGATTTTCTTATACAAACACATATCAGTTACATAAAATTTTCAGAATAGATATATGATCGCTCATGATTACGTATCATGACAAATACAAAAAAGATGTAAAATTATTGGAATGTTATCTACTCAATTTGTCTTAGTTTTGAATACAAGAACCCTCGATTTTTAGTAAGATTAAAACTTTTAGTAGAAAATTTTCAGATAGAGACATGATAGCTTATTATTGAATAATTGAAACAAAACATGTAAAATTATTCAAATATTATCTATTTTATTTCATCCAAATTTCATAGAGTAGCACCCATAATTATGAGAGAATTTTAAAAATTTTAACAGAGATATTTTAAAATGAGATATAATAGCTCATGAATAAATATTTTGATGAATATTTAGAATAAAAAGTTGTAAACTTATTCAAAATTTATCTAGTCAATTTTTGTCCAAATTTCGTATACTAACCACAAAAGGTTTGAGCAAAAATTACAACTTTAGTGGAAAAATTTAAGAGTTGTTGTATGATAGCTCTGATTGAATAGATTGACAAAATACTAGGATAAATAAGGCTGTAAAAATTTTTCAAGAGTTATTTTGTCACCTTCATCAAAATTTCGTATAATAACATTCATCGATTGTGAGAAAGAAATGAAAATTTTAGTAGAAGATTTTCAGAATAAAAAAATATATACCCTGATTGAATATATTAACAAATAATAGAATATAAAAGGAAATAAAATTATCCAAAAGTTATCTTGTTAATTTCATCCAAATTTCATAGATCGATGCACACCAATTTTGAGCCAATTTCAAAATTTTAATAAAAAATGAAGAAATAAGGTATGATATCTCAGGATTAAATACCTTTATAAACACTGTAAAAAAGATGTAAAACTATTCAAGTGTTATTTAGTTAATTTCATCCAAATTCATATGAAAACACCCAACAATTTGAGCAATTCAGAACTTTAGCAGAAAATTTTCATAATAGAGATATGCATATCATGATTAAATATATTGGCAAATACTATAATAAAAAATGTAAAATTATTCCAAAGTTATCTGTTAATCTCATCCAAAATTTCAATACTAACATCCTTCCATTTTGTGAAAAATTCAGAATTTTGTAGAAATTTTTTAAAAAGCGATACGATTGCCCATGATTGAATATCTTGAAAAATAGTGGAGTAAAATATATAATTATTCAATGATTTTTTGTTTAATTTCTTACAAATTTCGTATACTAAAACTTCGAGAAAATTAAAAATTTTAGTAGGAAATTTTCAATTAGAATTAACAATTCATGATTGGATTTCTTGATAGTAGCATAAAAAGATGTAAAAGAGTCCAAAAGATATCTAATTAATTTCGTCAAAAATTTATTAATTCACACCAATGTAGAAAATAAAATTTTACAGAGAGATTTAGAATAGAGACATGAGTGCTCAAGATTGAACTTCTTAACTGATACTAGAATAGAAAATGATCTAAAATTATCCGTAAGCTATATAGTTATACTGTCCAAATTTCATATACTAACACTCCTCAACTTTGACCAAATTAGAAATTCAGGTAGAAAAAATTCAGAAGACAGATAGGAAAACTCATTATTGAATACGCTGATAATTTTATAGAAAAAGATTTAAAATTATTCCAAAGTAATCTAGTTATATTCATCCAAATTTCTTATACTAACACTCATCAATTTCGAGGAATATTAAAATTTTAAGCAGAACATTTTCAGAATAGATATATGACATCTCACTATTGAATATCTTGATAAGTAATAATAAAGATGCAAATTTATTTAAATGATATATTGTAAATTTCATCTGCTAATGATAATTAATGTTGATAAAATTCAAATTTTTTAATAGACAATTTTTAGAAAATCGACATGGGAGCTCATGATTAAATATCTTGAAAAATACTAGAATAAAATATGTAAACTTTTTAAAAATTTATCCAGACCAACATCCATTAATTTTGAGGAAAACTAAAAAATTTAATAGAAATATTTTCAAAACAGAGCAACGATAAGTCATGATTGAATATATTGACCAATACTTGAATAAAAAGATTGTAGAATTATTCAAGATTTAAGTTTATTTCATCAATATTTCATTTACTACACCCATAAATTTTGAAAAAAAAATCAAAATCTTAATAGTAAATTATCGGAATAAAGGTTTGGCAGCTCATGATTGGATATATTATCAAATTCTAGCATAAAAATTGTAAAATTATCCAAAATTTATCTAGGAAAATTTGTTCCAATTTCTTATACTAACAACCATCGATTCTGAGCAACATTTTAAATTTTAATAGAGAACTTTCGGAATAGAGATATTTACCACTCAACATTGATTATCTTGACCAATACTATAATAAAAAAGATGTATAATCATCCATACATTATTTAGTTATTTTTATCTGAATTTCGTGCACTAACATCCGTCAACTTTGAGCAAAATTCAAAGTTTTAGTAGAAAATTATCAGAATAGAGATATGATTGGTCACAAATAAATATCTTCACAGATATTAATATGAAAAAGATTTAAAATTATTCAAAACTTATCTCGTATAAATTTCGTATACTTACACTTTGAGAAAATTAATTTTTTCAGTACAATATTTGTAGAGCAAGGATATGATAGCTCATTATTTGATATCTTGACAAATACTAGAATAAACAAATATGTAAAATTATTCATAAGTTAGTGAGTTAATTTTGATCAAAATTCGTACATTAACTCCCCTCAATTTTGAGCAAACTCAAAATCTTAGAAGAAGATTTTCACAATAGAGATATAATAGCTCACGATTGAATATCTTGATAAATGTTAGAATAAAAAAGATGTAAAATTATTCCAAAGTAATCTAGTTATATTAATCCAAATTTGTATAGTAGAGTTTTTCTATCAATTATATGTAAAATTCAAAAAATTATCAGAAAATTTAATATATGATAGCTTATGATTACATAGCTTGGCAAATACTCGAATAAAAAATATGTAAAATTATTCAAATGTTATCTAGTCAATTTTGTCCCCATTTTGTATACTAATACCCATCAAAATAGAGATATGATAGCTCATGATTGAATATATTTATAAATACTAGAATAAAAAGATGTAAAACTATTTAAAGTTTATTTAGTTAATTTCGTCTAAATTTGGTATCCTAACGCCCATTAATTTAGAACGAGCTATTAACATTTCAATAAATTTTTGCAGAATGAGATGTGATAGCTCATGATTGAATATTATGATAAATAGTAGAATAAAAAGATATTAAATTATTCATAATTTTTTAATTTAATTTACTCAAATTTCTTATATTAATACACAACAATTCTGTATAAAATTATCAAATAGAGATGTGATAGTTCATAATTGAATATCCTAACAAATATGACAATACCAAAGAAAAAATTATTAAAATTTATATAATTAATTACATCCAAATTTTTTGTACTAATACATGACAATTGTGAGAAAATTCAAAATATTAGTAGAAATTTCAAGAATAGAGATATGATAGCTCACAGTTAAATATCTTGATAAATACTAGAATTTAAAAATATGAAAAATATTCAAAAAATTTCAAATTAATTCCTTCTTAATTTTTTATCTAACACCTTTCAATTTTGAGAAAAAATCAGAATTAAAATTTTAGAATAGATATATGATTACTTATAAATGAATATATTGACAAACCCTAGATTTCGTGCATTTTTTGTATGATAATACCCACAATTTTGAGCAAAATTCTAAATTTTGGAAAATATTTTTAGAATAGAGACGTGATAGCTCATTAGTAAATAACTTCAATGCTCGAATAAAAAGAGGTTAAATAGTTCAAAAGCAATCTAGTAAATTTAGTCAAAAATTTTTAGCAAGATTCATTTTTTTATAAAAATTTTCAAATAGAGACTTAACAAATACTATATTAAAAATAGATGTGAAATTATTCAAAAGTTATTTAGTTAATTGTCCAAATTTCCTGTGCTGAAAACCCATTAATTTTGAGCGAGAGTCAATATCTTAGCAGAAAATTTTCAGATTAAGGATGTACTATCCCATGTTGAATATTTTCACAAACACTAGAATGAAAAAAATATCTAAGTTATTCACAAGTTATCAAATTATTTTTATCTAAATTTCATATACTAACACCCATCAATTTTGAGAAAAATTCAAAAATTAAATATAAAATTTTCAGATAGAGATAGTATAACTTATGATTGAATAATTCAAATACTCTATAATAACTTCTTTTAAATTCATACAAAAGTAATCTGGTTATATTCGTCTAAATTTCGCATACTAACACCCATCAATTTTGAGAAAAATAAAAAATTTTAGTAAAAAAATCTAAATAGATATATAATAGCTCATTATTTAATATCATGATAATTAGTAAATACAAAACAATGTAAATTATTAAAAATATCATGTAAAATTCGTTCAAATTTTGCATTCTAACACCCATCAATTCTGAGAAAATTCAAAATTTTAGTGGAAAGTTTTTAGAAAAGAGATATGATAGCTTATAATTAAATATCTTAACAAATACTAGAATAAAAAGGATGTAAATAAAATTTATCCAAAGTTTTGAATGAAATATTGTATACTAACAACCATAAATTTTAAGCAATATTCAAAATTTAAGTAGAGAATTTTTAGAAAAGAGGCATGATTGAATATCTTGACCAATATTAGATTAAAAAAGATACACAATTTTCCTCTAGTTATTTTCTTCCAAATTTTGTATACGTTAATTTTGGGCAACATTCAAAATTTTAGTAGAAAATTTTCCGAATGAAGTTGAATGGCTCATGATTGAATTTCTTGACAAAATATTACAATAGCAAATGCTTTAAAATTATTCAAAAGTTACGTAGTTAATTTAGTTCAAATTTCGTACACTAATACACATCAACTTAAAAAAAAAATAAATTTCGAGAATAGATATATGAAAGCTCACGATTAAATATGTTGACAAATACTAGAATAAAAAAGATGTAAAATGACTCAAAATTTATCCAGTTAATTTTGTTCAATTTCTTATGTTGGCACCCATTAATTTTGTATGAATTTCAAAAATTTATTAGAAATATTTCAAAATGAGATATGATAGTTAGGGATGTCTCTGGTCGAGTTCGAGGCATGTATAAGTATTTTGAAACCAATACCTATTTATAAAATAACTATTCAAAAACACCCATTTCGTAAACATGTAGTTTTAAGAAGATTTCAATATAAATGTCGGTTACCCATGTACCCAATGAGTATCTACATATCCAATATAAAATCAATTTTAAACTAACCATTCATATAATATATTCTCATAAAACAGTAATAAAAGTAAGTTATAAAGAAAATACACACACCTAACATAGATTCAATTATAAATTAATTGAAGGACTAAATTATTATAGGTTGCTGGAGATATATATTGAATGGAAATATTGAAGATGCATAACATGTTGATGTTGAAATTCAGTTCGTGGGTAACACACACACACACAATATGTGAAGACAGTTTGGGGACGTCAACCTTTATAGAATACATGTGTAGGGAATTGATGAGCTTCAAAATCTGCCCTTTAAGAGAGTGTTTTTAGCACTTGGAATCATCATCGTAGTCGGGTCGATTCGGTCTCATCAAAAGATCATCTCATTTAAATATAGGTCAATAATAGATCAAAATGAGATGATCGTGAAATTTTTTTACTTGGTAAGATACCAAGGTCGAACTCAGGGACACGAGCCTTTCTCATATTAATCAGATTTCTTGTCTATTTAGCTAAGTGTTGAGTTAAGGACATATAGGTCAAATTATGCAAGGAGACAACAACAAGACATTAAAGATAAACATGTATTTTTTTATCAACTTTTATCATGCAAATAAATGCCATGAAATGCAATGAATCTATGCCCTAGGACAGAATTAATATGATGAGCAAATTAATACGAGTCAATTTCGAGTTCAAGTCTCAATCAAGCTTGATAAACAAAATTAGACGAGGAACAAGTTAAAGCGTAAAGAGACACATGGCAAATACAATAATCATCGGAATTAATGTGTCCGAAAATGAGAATTAAACATTCCATTAGAAAGTGTGTCAAACAAGCTTCAAAACGGAACTGAAATCAACTCAATTGGACATTCGTAGCTCAAGATATGCAAGATCAAAGACAAGGGCATAAATGAAAAGAAAATATGAAAAGATAATTACAAAAAGGTCCCTGTGAAGGACTAAAATGAAAATAAAATAAGTGTAGGGACCTTCCCTGTAAAAGTACCACACGCGTAGGGGCCTTTCTGCAAATTGAAGAAACTTGGTGGGCCTCGGCATAATTTACCCAGAACGCACGTGTCAAGCACGCGCTGCTCCAGGCTCGGAAGTAGGTTCGGTCGCGGCAGAGGCTCGGAGCCGCTTCGGGTTGGTTCGGAGGTGGACGAAGCTCCAGAAGGTTCGGTGTAGGCTCGGAGCATCCGAACCTGCTGGTTCGGGCGCTAAGGCTCGGATGAGACCCTGGCGTCGCCGCGTGGCTGAATGTGGGCCATCCGATTGTGGTGATCGGATGGGTACTGTGAGCTCCTGGCTGGACGATGTGGTGGCATAAGCACCGTTGGATCGTGTGGATCCAACGGTTGATGGAATCGATGGCGTGGCCTCCTCTGGGCCGTTGGATGATCGCCGAGAAAGGATCATCCAACGGTCGCTGTTCCTTCTCCTCCGTCCGTAGCTGGCGGCGAGTTTGGAGCTCCGACGAAGGAGCTCCTCCTCCGCCGCTCCATTCTGGGCACGGTGAACCTCCCCCGAGCTCACGGAGAGATCGTCGATGAAGCGGGGAGCGCGGGGAAGATCCAGGACCCTCTGGCGTCGCTCGTCGGAGCTCGGATGGGAACTGCGAGGTCGATGAAGTCTGCTCCGATCGGGCTCCGGCCATTGAAGGCCTTAGTTAACCTGCAGTATTAGGCACATAGCCAAAGCCTAAAAAGTGCGTGCGTGAGGTGGAGTGGAAGCTCATAGGGCGGAGAAGGCGGGAGCTCGGAGCTCCTCCGCCGTGGGTGGCGGAGAGGTGGGTCGGAGATGGTTATAAGGTCTAGAGGAAGAGGAGCGTAGTCGGAGACGTCGTGTGAAGGAGGGAAGTGTGGCGGAGCTCGGTGGGGGGTTAATCGAGGGTGAAGATGACTGGAGTTACGTAAATAAGTAAGCGAAATTGAAGAAAAAGACACAAAAAGATCAGAGGGACTTACCGGAGATTGGTGGAGCGGGAGCTTGGGCTGGGCCTCGCGGTGGACGCCCGGGTCTTCGCTGGACATCGGCAGCTGGTCGATGCAGCTCGAGCGGGCCTGGAGGCGCAGCGACTCCGCCGTGAGTGGCGAAGGGTCTCACCGGGGGAGCGGGTCGTCTTCGCTCGATCTTCTCGCCTCCCCCTGTCACAGGGAGGCGGAGGAGTGCTGGGCCCCTCCCCGCGTAAAGGTGGATAGCTTGGAATGGAGGGGGAGGCGAGGTTTTTAAGGTTTGAAGACGGCGGTTCTGGTGATGGAAGTGGTGGGTTTCGAGGGAGGTGTGGAGCGACTGGGAAGATGACGGGGGTCGTGGAGTGATGCGCGGGGAAGAAGGAAGATGGGGGAAGATCGGGAGGTGTTTGGTTAGTGGAGATGGTGGTCGGAGTAGGTGGGATAATAGGAAGGGGGAGAGAGTTGCGCGAGGTGGTGATCGTGTGAGAGAGGACTGACCGAAGGTTGACGATGAAGATCGGTCGTTGGATCTGGAGATCCAACGGCTAACGGTTGGGCGTGAGAGAACGGTGGGGATATGATCTGTTTCGACACGATCGAAGGGCAATGGATGTACCACGTGTCGAGCTGAGGCGTGCGCGCTAGCGGACGGTCATGATGTAATGGAGGCTCTGTTCGAAGGCTGAGGCGCGATCTTAGAAGAGGCGACTGAGATAGAAGATCACAGGTGCGATCCGGCGGTGTACACACCGCCACGTGGCGTGAGGGAAGAGCGGTGGCAACGAGCGGCGGAGATTAAGGCGGGGGAAGATCAAATGGCCAGGAATAGAAGCGGACGTGGAGGTAACTGAGCCGTTGGATTCGAAGCTAAAATCCAACGGTCACGGATGGAGGCGGATGAGACAAGAATGGGCGGGCCACGTGGTTCACCCAGAACGGGCCACGTGGCCCAATCAGATTATTCAGATGATTTTTTTAACTTTTGAAGGCTTAATTGGTCGAATTTGAGAAAATTGAAAACATGAAAGTTGTAGATCTTGATGAGATCTACAAGTTTCATGTTGACCAAAACTGGAGATGAACAAAGGCCCGAAATATTTTCAAGGGTATTTTTAAGGCTAAAAAATACCTTGAATTTTTGGTTTGCCATTTTTTTTGTGATTTTTAATTTATTTAGGACTCTGATAATTACAGGACATTAACTGGGTTTTATTGACACTCAACTTAAGCAAGGGGGTTAATAATGAGAAATTATGATGATGAAATCGAGTTTCATCACCCCCCTATACTTAAACTATGCTCTTCCTCGAGCATCAAAGAGAATGACTAAGTTGGATTAACCCCCTTGTGCATGTGATTACATGATCCAATCCGATCAAGTCGACTCGACTTTAGAGATCCAAAATTCTAGAGTTCAACCCAACCTTAATCAAGAGGCATCCAATTCCTCTACTTCTCCAGACTCTCTCTGATGTACATATAAGCTAAAGGATATGAAGTTTAGTGTTGACTGCAATTTCGAGAGTAGAGTCAAATCTTCACCCAAAGTCTTAGTCCGAGAAAATCTCCTAAGGACCCAATCCTCAACACTAGGGAATAAATCAAATCTTGCATTCAGTCCACCGTCTCTTTAGTTGTCAGACTTAGAAAATGTAGATGGCAGGCCAAAAATGGAGGGCATGGGATTGTGTCAATTCTTCTCTCCCTCTCATTGGAACAAGGATTCTCTCTAGTGCCTTTTACGCAACACATTTTTTTTGATCAGTGCGTCTGTCAAGAGAAGTTGGAGCCGTCTGCACTTGTTTTCCTGGGAGTACACCGGGGTGTGTCTCTTTTGAGTACCTATCGTACCTTCTACACCCAGACTTGTAGCATTTACGATGCAGAGCCCCTTTTTTGGTGCAAGCCCGACTCCTGGTCCTAATAGTGGTGGTCCAAGTGGACACTTTGAAATGTTTGGGAGCGCTCGCCTTTGGTGGAAGCTCTTTGATATTTGACTTTGGTGGAATGAGAGCTTTTCTTTGAATTTCATTGACTTGTATAATTTGTGGCTAGCTCCACTGCTTTTACCAAGAGTCGGCGCACACTGATCAATATTTTTTTATTTATTTCACACCCTGGCACTTAGGTCAATATCAAGAGATTAATATGAGAACCAAGTTCTAATATTGGCTAATTATTGCTGACACTCAGGTTTCATGAAGCCTCCAATGATTTTATCCCATCCTCGAGCATCATTAGATCAAATCCAAACTTGACTTCTTCATCCCAATTCCTCAAGTGAAAAATCAACTCATCTCATCAAAAACCGCAATCGTGCATGTGATGTGCTGATCATATTCTTTATGTCTGAGACTAAGCATGGAATATAGCATGCAAATCTAGAAACCTAGGGGAATGTGGATGATTAAGTCTATGACCCTGATGGCTAAGGCTGGTTAACCTAAAAATCTCAAAGACCTCAAAAAAACTAAGTCTCCTTGATCATTTCAGATCCTGGGTGGAAGTGTAAGTGTAGAGAATTAATCCAACTTCTTCATTCAAAAACAAGACACATTTTTTTGTTTCATTTTTTTTGAACTCCAAGAGATATTAGAAATTCCTAAACTCAATTGAGAATCTGCAATTCAGCCAGTATGGATGTAAGTACAGGCCGAAGCCCGTTGCTTGAGAACGGGACCTTGCGCGATGTCCTCTAAACCATCCACTCTACTAAGGTCGAACCCTCACTGAACGCGGCTTACTTAATTGGGTTTAGTAGTCACCGATGACTCTTAAAGGATTTTAGGGTTTTTCTCATTTTTATGGATTTTAATTTGAGAGTTTAAAACACAAGTTAGACTCAACTTTCCTTGAAAAGACTTTCAAAACAATGTCAAGCAAATAAGAAGTTTTCAAAACATTTTCAAAAGAATTTTTCAAAACAAAGAAAAATCATTTTCGAAAATATTTTTTATAAAAATAGCGTAACATAATATCGAAAAGCCGCGAAATCAGTTGAGTTCTCTTAGTCCAACGAATTTTACCTTAGCCAAAAAGTTTTAAATTTTTCAAATTTTTCAGATTATAGCTAAAGTAAGTATACGGTATATACGGTATACCCCCCTATACTTAAACTTTGCTATGTCCTCATAGCACTAGATGTTACAAGACATAGGTCAATTTAAGTATAGCGAAATATACGGGAGCTAAGAGGGGCTCCCCCTATACTTAGGTTAGAAATAACCTAAGTATAAAGGAAAGAAAAGAAGAGTAGAGAGAATCACAGGGACTCGGGTCCCCCCTATACTTAGGCTGAGATTAGCCTAAGTATAAAGATGGGAATTGATGTTGGGAGGGACCCAAGGTGAACGAAGAAGAGGAATGGATCTACAAGTGAGCGGTTGAATCTTCGGAGATGAAATGGAGTGACTAAGGTTTTAGGGTGTGTATCGAAGCAAACATGGCTCAATCAATCAAGCAAACCCTTAGTTTCACCAACTCACACATGAAACCAACCAAGGTTGGTTTATTATCTTGTCGGTTTTATTGGTGATAAAACATTAGATTTTTACGCAAAGAAAAGATGTGAAGTGAAAATCATTGCGTAAGCGAGGGTATTGCTCTCCCAAAACCGAATTTTACTCCATTTTTGGTTGACTTGCAATTAACAATCCCAATTTTATTTTTAGGTTATCACTGAATTATGGTTAGCACAAAATCAAGAAATCATCGTCTACCGTTCATTCCATTTTCCATTAATCCTAGGTGATCAAGCTAGGAAATGAAAGCCGAGAAAAACATGTATTCGATAAAAACCGCGATCTAGGCTAAGCGAGAAATCATGCAGTGATTTGGCGATAAATCCGTGAAAAACTGGGGCCGTCTTGAAAACCAAATTCAACAAGTATGCAAGTCGAAAAAGCCGCACCTAATCATGCATCTATTAGCGGTGATTGATTTTCATTAATTTTAGCTAAGTGATGCGAGATTATGTGCGTATATAATTTAGTATGTCCTACATACGATCAAGCACATAAAAATATGGAAAATACAAACCGCTCAAAGAGCCGCGTGCCTGGTCCTAGGTTGACACTCAAGTGGGGACGATCCCCACACAACCATGATCGTTCGATTACAACCGCGAGCCTTCGATCGAAGACTGCTGTAAACGACGAATTATTACATGCAAAAATAAAATGCGAGACACATTTTTTTCCTTATTTGCTCCATGTATGTTTTGCGGCTCCTTACAGCGGGAAGCGTCCTGCTCCTCGCCTCCTTGATCCATCAAGGGCCCTGCCACAAAAAAAACAATGGTTAGAGATCAAAATAAGAAGGAGAATGCAAAAATGGATGAACAAATTGACCTATAAAAGAAACACGAAATTAAATAAACAAATTCCAAATAATAAAAGAAATGCGTCGTGTCCCCGGCAACGACGCCATTTGATGAGCCTCAAAATCTGCCCTTTAAGAGAGTGTTTTTAGCACTTGGAATCATCATCGTAGTCAGGCCGATTCGGGCTCATCAAAAGATCATCTCATTTAAATATAGGTCAATAATAGATCAAAATGAGATGATCGTGAAAATTTTTTACTTGGTAAGATACCAAGGTCGAACTCAGGGACACGGGCCTTTCTCATATTAATCAGATTTCTGGTCTATTTAGCTAAGTGTTGAGTTAAGGACATATAGGTCAAATTATGCAAGGAGACAACAACAAGACATTAAAAATAAACATGTATTTTTTTTATCAACTTTTATCATGCAAATAAATGCCATGAAATGCAATGAATCTATACCCTAGGACAGAATTAATATGATGAGCAAATTAATACGAGTCAATTTCGAGTTCAAGTCTCAATCAAGCTTAATAAACAAAATTAGACGAGGAACAAGTTAAAGCGTAAAGAGACACATGGCAAATAAAATAATCATCAGAATTAATGTGTCCGGAAATGAGAATTAAACAATCCATTAGAAAGTGTGTCAAACAAGCTTCAAAACGGAACTGAAATCAACTCAATTGGACATTCGTAGCTCAAGATATGCAACATCAAAGACAAGAGCATAAATGAAAAGAAAGCATGAAAAGATAATTACAAAAAGGTCCCTGGGAAGGACTAAAATGAAAATAAAATAAGTGTAGGGACCTTCCCTGTAAAAGTACCACACGCGTAGGGGCCTTTCTGCAAATTGAAGAAACTTGGTGGGCCTCGGCATAATTTACCTAGAACGCACGTGTCAAGCACGCGCTGCTCCAGGCTCGGAAGTAGGTTCGGTCGCGGCAGAGGCTCGGAGCCGCTTCGGGCTGGCTCGGAGGTGGACGAAGCTCCAAAAGGTTCGGTGTATGCTCGGAGCATCCGAACCTGCTGGTTCGGGCGCTAAGGCTCGGATGAGACCCTGGCGTCGCCGCGTGGCTGAATGTAGGCCATCCGATTGTGGTGATCGGATGGGTACTGTGAGCTCCTGGCTGGACGACGTGGTGGCATAAGCACCGTTGGATCGTGTGGATCCAACGGTTGATGGAATCGATGGCGTGGTCTCCTCTGGGCCGTTGGATGATCGCCGAGAAAGGATCATCCAACGACCGTTGTTCCTTCTCCTCCGTCTGTAGCTGGCGGCGAGTTTGGAGCTCTGGCGAAGGAGCTCCTCCTCCGCCGCTCCATTCTGGGCACGGTGAACCTCCCCCGAGCTCACGGAGAGATCGTCGATGAAGCGGGGAGCGCGGGGAAGATCCAGGACCCTCCGGCGTCGCTCGTCGGAGCTCGGATGGGAACTACGAGGTCGATGAAGTCTGCTCCGAGCGGGCTCCGGCCATTGAAGGCCTTAGCTAACCTGCATAATTAGGCACATAGCCGAAGCCTAAAAAGTGCGTGCGTGAGGTGGAGTGGAAGCTCATAGGGCGGAGAAGGCGGGAGCTCGGAGCTCCTCCACCGTGGGTGGCGGAGGAGGTGGGTCGGAGATGGTTATAAAGTCTGGAGGAAGAGGAGCGTAGTCGGAGACGTCGCGTGAAGGAGGGAAGTGTGGCGGAGCTCGGTGGGGGGTTAATCGAGGGTGAAGATGACTGGAGTTACGTAATTAAATAAGCAAAATTGAAGAAAAAGACACAAAAAGATCAGAGGGACTTACCGGAGATTGGTGGAGCGGGAGCTTGGGCTGGGCCTCGCGGTGGACGCCTGGGTCTTCGCTGGACATCGGCAGCTAGTCGATGCAGCTCGAGCGGGCCTGGAGGCGCTGCGACTCCGCCGTGAGTGGCGGAGGGTCTCACCGGGGGAGCGGGTCATCTTCGCTCGATCTTCTCGCCTCCCCCTGTCACAGGGAGGCGGAGGAGGGCTGGGCCCCTACCTGCGTAAAGGTGGACAACTTGGAATGGAGGGGGAGGCGAGGTTTTTAAGGTTCGAAGACGGTGGTTATGGTGATGGAAGTGGTGGGTTTCGAGGGAGGTGTGGAGCGACTGGGAAGATGACGGGGGTCGTGGAGTGATGCGCGGGGAAGAAGGAAGATGGGGGAAGACCGGGAGGTGTTTGGTTAGTGGAGATGGTGGTCGGAGTAGGTGGGATAATAGGAAGGGGGAGAGAGTTGCGCGAGGTGGTGATCGTGTGAGAGAGGACTGACCGAAGGTTGACGATGAAGATCGGCCGTTGGATCTGGAGATCCAACGGCTAACGGTTGGGCGCGAGAGAACGATGGGGATATGATCTGTTTCGACACGATCGAAGGGCAATGGATGGACCACGTGTCGAGCTGAGGCGTGTGCGCTAGCGGACGGTCATGATGTAACGGAGGGTCTGATCGATGGCTGAGGCGCGATCTTAGAAGAGGCGGCTGAGATGGAAGATCACAGGTGCGATCCGGCGGTGTACACACCGCCACGTGGCGTGAGGGAAGAGCGGTGGCAACGAGCGGCGGAGATTAAGGCGGGGGAAGATCAAATGGCCAGGAATAGAAGCGGACGTGGAGGTAACTGAGTCGTTGGATTCGAAGCTAAAATCCAACGGTCACGGATGGAGGCGGATGAGACAAGAATGGGCGGGCCACGTGGCTCACCCAGAACGGGCCACGTGGCCCAATCAGATTATTGAGATGGTTTTTTTAATTTTTGAAGGCTTAATTGGTCGAATTTGAGAAAACTCAAAACATGAAAGTTGTAGATCTTGATGAGATCTACAAGTTTCATGTTGACCAAACTGGAGATGAAGTCAAACAAAGGCCTGAAATATTTTCAAGGGTATTTTTAAGGCTAAAAAATACCACGAATTTTTGGTTTGCCATTTTTTGTGATTTTTAATTTATTTAGGACTCTGATAATTACAGGACATTAACTGGGTTTTATTGACACTCAGCTTAAGCAAGGGGGTTAATAATGAGAAATTATGATGATGAAATCGGGTTTCATCAGGAATACCATAGACTTATGTTAATTGGATGATTTTTCTCTATTGGATGAGATCGGATATATGTATGTTAAAGACACAAAAAGACAACTAAAAAAGTGAATATATGGAGGGAAATATAGCGAGATTTTTACATATGTGAGTTGAAAATGATTAGATATATGTTAGGTTTGACTCGCATAAATAACGTGAAACACACACAAACACACGCACACACACGTCCACGCCCGTGCCCACGCACGCACGCACGTGCACACATTTACCACACACAAACACACACATACACAAACCACACACAAACGCATACACATACACACAACATACATACCCATACATACAACACGCACACACCCACACAACACACATGCACACGCGCACACACAACACGCACACACCCACACAACACCCACACAACACACAACACACACCCACACCCACAACACACACAACATGCACAAACAACATACACACACAACATGTGCGCACACGCACACAAACCCACTCACGCATGCGCGCGCATGCACACACACAAAAACACACAGACACATGCGCACACACACAAAAACACACAGACACATGCGCACGTGCGCGCACACTGATGAATCCACATTTCATCATCTTTATTCTATCATTTTGGCACCAAAAACCCTAGCAAATGCCTGTAAATACCCTTAAATAGAGCATCTTAGCATTCATGCATGTGCATCATATTAGTGTATAAAATACTGTAATTAAAGCCAAAATTATAGAATAAATAAAGAAAAGAAAAAGAATAAAATATTGTAAATATTTTATGACCCGAAACCCCGAGACCTAGGTATCTTGATGAATAGGTCGACAAGGATTAAAGTAGGGGGAGATAAGGTCAGAAACACAGATAAAATACCTATACATTCTAATTCAGTTTGGGACCTATTTTTGGTTCTACTTTTTATACATCAAATAAAGAAACTTTGTACATGAAAGTTGTAGCTAATTTTATAAAGAAAAAATACAAAATTGATTTCACAGAAAAATAATGTACAGATAAAAAGTTATGGTCTGAATAAAAATCCAGAATCCCAACTTCCCAGACCCGTATCTCACAACTCACAACTCCAAATGCAGCATACTCACCTTTAATTGTATATAGAATAAAATAATCTATCCAATGGTGGTGGTTTCGCATTTGGCGGAGCTACGGTTTGAAAGTTGAGTTTTGGACCCACATTGTATAAGTGTACTGATTAAAATATTCAATTTATTATTTATTCATTATTTTTGTATTTTTATATTTTTATAATTATCTAAATATTCCTTATGATTTATATGTGCATTAAAATTAGAATAAAAATGCAAAGAAAATACAAAATAAAAATACTTGTATAAAGAACACTTAGGTATACTGCCCATACCTATACCTATACAATACTGATTCATATTTTATTAAATGTACAAGACACATCAATAAAATAAAATAAAAATATATTTGTGTATATAAAAGTATGTTATAATTTTATAAAATAAGAAATAAAATACTTAAATTAAAATATACAAAATAAAAATTAAATACTTAAATACATAGGTATTATACCTATATAAGGCTAAAAAGTGAACTTTTAAAAATATACCTCATAAAATTAATTAAAAATCATAATAAAATACTACATAAAATAACGAATATTTTTTATTTTATAACCATTAATTAATTCGGCCTTATTCTATTTTTAATTTATTTTACAAAATAATTATCAGGGTTTTTCCTGGTTGGTCCACGTGGACCAACCAGGAGGCGTCAACAGTTGACCTCGGTCAACTGGATGCCCTACCCCCTGTACCCCTGTCAGAAGTCGATTTTTGAGCCAGCTTCTTGGCTTTTTCACGGCTATTCCTTGCACTATTTCGTGATGGTTCTTCTTGCAAATCCACACCTCGATCAATGGTCTACCTCGCCCTGTGATTACCTCGGGCCTTGGATCAAAGTGATGCTCCAGGCACCTTGATCTTTGGAGCATCTCGGTCAGGGGTCAAACCAGATATAACGACCCCCCATTTTTCATTTTGAATTCGAACATTCTTGGCCATTCATCCTCCTCCCTCTAGTGCTCGTTCCACTGCTGGAGGTGACAGCTCCTCAGCCGTGCCCTCAGGCGAGTCGAGGAAGCCTCGAATCGGCTCCACCACCTCCGCCAACCACCGGCGTCGAGGTACACCAACCTCAGGTCCTCCACCTTCGAGGTACCCCCTTTTTCCTCTTCTTTTCGCCTCATTTTATTTCCCTTAGCTTAAGGATCAAAAACCCCCCAAAAAAATCTGAGTTTCATCACCTGAATCGCCCGATCATCCCATCTCGCCGGAGCGCACCTCCGGCCGACATCTCTTTGCCGTCCACAGACCATCTCCGACTCCACTTCGCCTCCGCAGGGTCCAGGCAGTTTGCCCTGGACCCTTTCACCCCTTTTTGCAGGTCAACGCGCAGTCAAAGCCACTGGGGGCCGTTTTGCGAGGTTCGTCGGAGCTACCTGGAGCTCCGAGCTCCGCCGCCTTCGCGCCAGCACTCCGAAGCACCTCCGACGTACTTGAGCATCCCAGCATCTTCCTCGACCTCCCAGGAGCCCGCAGCTCGATTTTGGAGCCCATCCACCGCCGGAGACCCGAGAAAGAGCTTGGGGAAGATCGCATCGCCGGCGTTCTTCCCTGTTCCTCCATCTCTCTCCTCCACCGTTCGATCGAGCCGCTGCCCCAGTTCTGATCTCCGCCGTTGGATCGCGTTACGCCTCAACCGTCAGATCGTCCTCGAGCGATCTAATCTCAGCCGACCATCGTCGAAGCGTCATCTGCCGTCCACAACGCGCCACGTGTTTAAGTGGCTCCTTCATCGCCGTTGGATCGCGCGCCGAGGGTGATTTGCACACTAAACCCTCGCACATTTTGTATTTATCTTTTAGTCTTGAAACTTTTGTCTGTAGTGTAATATTTTTGTAATATTTGCAATTAGAACCCTGTAGTTTTCTTATTTGCATCTAGGTCCCCTGCCACGTCACCTCACGTGACCAGTTCACGTGAGGCATGGGCATTTTGCAAGGGTACCCTTGGTCTTTGGTGTATTTTGTTTTAGTACCAAAACATTCATATCACGTGTTATATTTTTGGAAAAATTGCATGTAAGCCCCTAGGTTCTTGGATAATTACATTTTGATACTCGCCGGGCGCGTGCAAGTCACGCGCCCTAGGGGGTAATTTACACCGATACCCAGGCGGGTTTTGTAATTGCTGTTTGGCCCTAAAAATTGAATATTTAGTTTAAAATTTTGTGGAAAAGTGCATATGAGCCCCTGGATGTTTGAGAAATTGCAAATATAACCCTGCCAGGCCTGTTAATTGTTTGGATGCTTGTTGTAATTATTTAAATTATCTTTTTGAGTCCAAAAATTCCATAAAAATAGGGTTTAGCTCCTGTTAACTTGTGCTTCCATGGTATCAATTCAGTTTTTGATTTTGTTTTATTTTTATATTTATTAAAAATCAAAAACATGCTTTTTCTCTACTGTCTAGTTTAGAAAATACCAAAAAATAGTAAAATACCTCTAAAAATTCCAAAAAAATTCCCTAGTGTCTATTTTAACCTATTTTAGTGTCAGTCCAAAATCACTAAAAATCTCAAAAGGAAAACACTAAAAATTTAAAAACACTCAAAAACTTCAAAAAAAAATATAAAATTAAAGAAAACTCCAAAAAATACAAACTCAGTTCTTGTTTGTTCTACATTTCATTCTCTTTATTTGAAAATTAGTGTGAAAGATTTTGGTTGCTGTTTGCTAATTTTAATTTCCATTTTCCTCACAGCCAGCACATTTTCCACTGTTTTCCGTTATTTCAGTATTTAAAAATACCAAAAACACCTTGAAAAATACCCAAAAATCATAAAAATAGTAAAAAAATCCTAAAAATATCAAAAACATTTTATTTCTGAATTTTTGGTTATTTTTGCATATTTTTATAAATATTTTATCTTGTCTTTTATTACTTTGGTTTTAAATTCCAATATTGAAAAAAGAAAAAAAAATACAAAATATAAAATTATAAAAATTAGAAAATTAAAAATCAAAATATAAAATTAAAAATTAAATTAAAATAAAAAAAATTAAAAATTAAAAACCCACAAAAAATATCCTTTGTTTGCTTGCTTAGTGTAGACACTTGACACACACATTCACTTGAGCACATTATTTTGAACTACCCTGCTTGCTCCCTGTGTTCGAACTCTCTGCATACTTGTCCCTATACACCATTTGTGCAGAGTTAAAAATAAATTTGACTCCACATTTGCTTGTCATTGTTTGATATTGATTGTGGGTTCATTGTTGATTAATTACGGGATTTCGTAGTGGTCAAGACATCGACTGTTGATTCACCTTGTGAATCAATACGACCGCTCTCAATTTCGTGATTATCAAATGGCGCCGTTGCCGGGGAGCAACAGCGAGTAGCTCATATTTTGTTTGCTTGTGTTTGTTGTTTACCATAGCTTCATTTCATCTCTCTTGCATTTTTGATACATATATTGATTGAGCTATTCTGACCATCCTTTCTTGTCTTCTTGCGAGGGACCGCAGAGCGAGGTAGATCGCTTAGGTGACACGAAGCATCCTTGGGAAGCGGAGCCGGCCTTCTTAGGTCAAGCCGACAGGAGAGAGCAAGAGGATTGAGAGAGAGTGATTAGTTTAGTTGCTTTTTATTTTTGTGCGAGAGTGACCTATTAATTTGTAATAATACATGTACTCGGACACTTGGACTCTTGGACACTACCGGGCCTAATTTCCGGGTGTTTGTTCACCCAGGGGCTCACCGCGGTTTTGTCGCGTTTTTCTCGCTTGTCATTTTCCGGTTTTGTTTTCCTTTTTCCTTTCTTTTGTGGATTGAGCCCTTAGATTGTAGGTCCTGCTTGATTCGATTAGAATAGGTCCAAACACACTAATTACCTTTGCATGTTCCTATAGATCGTTGTTGGACTTAGACTAATTAAGTAGTTGATCATTGGCTTTCGATCCACGCGCCGCGAGCTCACTCCACACAAGCGCTTTCTCCTAACTCAAATGTGTTGAGCAGAGGAGTGAGCCTAGACCGGACACTAGGATTGAGAGTTAGTGGTTAACTCGTGGTTCTTCACGCTAGCAGTTGCCTACTCTAGGACGATTTCCGTTTTGCATATCACCATATAGCATAGGTTTACAAATTCTGCTTTGCATCCCGCATGGAGAGAGCTGGGATTCGCTGTAAGTCTTCTCACTTTGCATGCATCATTTAGGCACAAAGGTGAGATTTCCACCTTGGTGTCGACTTGCACGACTTTTCCGACTCTATTCTCCCTCTGTTTTTGGAACAATGTAGGATCAAGAAAATATAAAAACCATTAGGCGCTTGTTTGAATTCACTCAAAAGAAGCGATAACACCAAAAAAATTAAAAAAGGGACTGCTAAGAAAACTTGACCAAAAATAAAATTGGTAATTGGATTCATTGCTTGAGGAGAGTAATACCCTCACTTGTATTCATGTTGCATGGGAAGGTCTCCTTCCAAGTGAGGTGAGCGCTTCATAAGGATTAAAGCCAAAAACCCAACTTGTGGCTGCCTTGTGTATCGCCTGAATTTCCGAAGTATTGGCGCTACTATCGTACGTAGTCGAGTAGGGCTTGGTCGCCATTGGTGACTCACTATTGTGTGAGCGCCGACCTTGTCCAAAGTACCGAACTTAGGCCACGCCTTCACGGGTGTGTCTGTCTCACCGGCTGCGTCCGAGTAGGACCTTGTACGCTCACGGGTGATTCCGTTGCGAGCGAGGTCTGAAGTATCGGTTTCGCCTATCGGCTTCCTCCCTCTATTTCTTTGGCTGAGTAGGGATCCAGGAAGGGTTACAAGGACCTCAAAAAGTGCAAGTTACAGGTTACACAGGAGGAGGACAAGTACGGGGATACTTTCTCGGCAGTACTCTCTCTCCTTTAGGCGTAGCATTCTAAGGACTCGTGAAAAGATAACTTCCTGAATCAAGATAAAATTGACAAGATAAAAGCCGAACCTTCATGGCTTCACGTGTTGAGTTGGTGAACTTACCATGCTTTGTGTGTGATTGCTAGATTTGTTTAGGTCAAGATCAAAAACACAGCACAATTGTGCGCGATTTTGTTGCATCTCATTACATCCCTCTTCTTCTTTTGCATTTTCCCTGCTCTTCCCAAATAATCAAGATGATGGGATGGACCTTGTCGGCACCGCTATCCAGCACTCCTCCTCATTCATCTAGGAATACCTCGGAGAGTCCGCTCTCCGAGCCTGAGTTTACATCCACCCTGTTCCCCCTCAACCACCCTTCCCATTCTCCTTCTCTCAGTCCAATTGTTTCAGAATTCAGTGCATCACAGAGTTCAGCTCATTCAACAGCACCTGAGATGACCTCTTTTGCTTTTTCAGAAAATCCAGTGATGGCAGACAGAGGCGAGCACCCAGATGACCATGATCACCCTCCGTTCATAATTGATCAGGTGGCCCTCAACAACTCCTTGTTAGCATCCCTGGAGACCATGCAGAGACAGATCCGTGACCAGGGAACATTCATGGGTGATCTGATGAGAGAGATAGCACAGATGAGAGAGAACCGACCTGGGGGCGGCGGCGGTGGGGGTGGAGGAGGAGGAGGAGGACCTGATGCAGGAGGAGGCGATCCAGATGCTGAGAGACCACCACAGACCATCATGAGGGAATTGCACAACCCAGCTACATCCCTCACTCATCGTTGGATCCGACTCCCGCTCATTCACGGAGATTTCGAGCTTCGGCCCCACACTATCCAGCTTCTACCCAAGTTCCATGGGTTGCCGACCGAAGAGCCGTACCTCCACCTCCAGGAATTCGAGATGATATGCAGCACCATCCATGATCGGTTGATGACCGAGGACACCATAAAGATGATCGCCTTTCCATTCTCTTTGGTTGACAGGGCCGCCTATTGGCTCAAACACCTTGGGCGATTCGTCGACACATGGGCAGATCTCCGGAACGCATACCTGAAGAAATACTATCCTCTCGGCCGGACCAATGCAGCTAGAGCCATGATCAGTAACTTCGTCATGATCCCAAATGAACAATTCCATGAAGCCTGGGATCGCTTTCGAGAGCTCATCGACCGGTGTCCACATCACGATATCTCCAAGCCCAACTTGGTGCAGAGTTTCTTCTGTGGGCTGACACCGGAGCTGCAGGGGCTAGTGAACGCCTCTTGCGGTGGGTCCTATTTCTCCAAGGGTGAAGATGACGTCTGGGCCATCTACGAGGGCATGGCAGAAAATTCTACAGTAATGGCCCAAGCCCGAGTCTACACACAGCAGAAGCCCCCGCAAGGAGTGGGATCATTTCAGAGGATCGCCCGCATCGATGCCGGTCCCAATACAGTGTCAGCTGCCGCAGCCCAAGCTGAATCATCCGCAACTGACATGGGCATAATCAGTGAGAAGCTGGACCGCCTCGAGATCCTCGAGAAGAAGCAGATGCAAGGCATGGCTCAGATGGACCAAATTGCCAAGACCATGAGTGATCTGAAGACGCAGATCTTGTGCGTCCAGGAGGCACAAACTCAGTCACAACAGCCTCCCAGATCACGTGCTGATCCGAGCAGTAGCAATGCCAACCTGCCCTCTACCTCATACCGTCAGGTGAACCATATCCAGGCAGAGTCGGTTCCATTGTTACCGTACTATCCATCGCAGCCACCATCTACGGATACTCAGATGGTGGTGTATCAGCCGGAGCAGCCACTGGTCGTTCTTCCTCCACCTTCCTTTGAGCAGGAACCATTGATGGAAGTCAATGGGATTTGGTACGACCGGTACCCTCAGCCCGGGATTCGTTGGGATCACCCCGGATTCCGTTGGGGCAATGGTGGATCCTCATCCCAACAGCAGAACCCTGCCCAAGGACATCAGAACAGCCAGCCACAGTAGCAACACCAACAGCCCCAATATGCCCAGCCACAACAGTACCAGAGTGATCCTCGTCCCGCCTATCAGGGACAGTCGTGGAGGCAGCGCCAGCCGCCTCAGCAATCTTATCCCCATCACCCCCAGTATCAACCGCAGCAGCAGCAGCCCCATTTCCAGCAGGGACAACCATCCGGTTCTCAGGGTCCCACCTTTGAGAACCCAGCATTAGACGATCTTGCCCGCTTGCTTTCCGAATAGCGAGCATCCTTCAGGCAAGAAATGGATGAATTCCGGCAGGAAATAAGAGAAATAATCAAAGGCAAGGCCGCCATACCCGCTCAGATTGAACCTAATCCGAACAATCTGAAAAGGAAATCTGAGCAGGTAGAGTTTACAGAGGATACTTCTCCTAGTGACGATTTGAATGATATGTCTTATTCTTTGAATGATGCTGATTTTGTGACTACTAGGAGCGGTAGGATGCCAGCCGGCGGCACCTCTTCTGAGCGACAACCAGAGGCAGGATCAGGAGCGCCAGAGGAGCAGAGTAGCGGTGCTGATGCTGCTAATGATGATGTTGAAGATGGTGGTGCTGAGGCCACCAATGATGGAGTCCAGGACAACGGTGCTGATGCCGTCGTGATACAGATGCAGACGGTGGTGCTGAAGCCACCATTTTGGATGATGAACCAGAGCGCGGTGCTGATGCCGCGAAGACCGGTGCTAGTGGTGGTGCTGAGGCCATCACATCTACTTTTGTTGAGCCACCCTCTGTGATGTTCCCACATTTTGTACCTAGGGACTGTGGAAACAAAAAGCAAAACAAAAATATGAATAAAGGAAAGGTTTCTGTTCAAATTGCGGATCCATATGTGGTGAATGATGATTATTGTATGGACTCTCCTCCTTCATAGGCACAGGGACCTATGCCTAGTCCTCCAGCTGTGGAGGCCCCTACCATCCCCTTCACTGAGGCACTCCGCCAAGCAAAGGGGAATAAAAGAGAAAATCCCCAAAAAAAGCAACAGGTAGAGTTCGGCAATCAGATGATAGATAGATTCCACATTCAGCTGACTCTACAAGAAGCACTTGAGCACATCCCCCTCTTCAAGAAGAACCTGAAAGAGAAGACTACCGTCCGCAGGAAGAGGAGGAATCACAGAGATCAAATCCATGTGCTCACTCATTCCACTTGCTATACCATCCAGAACAAGCTGCCAGCTAAGCGACCAGATGCAGGAGCTCCCTATGTCAGATGCGAGATTCAGGAGCAACAGTTTGATCGTACTCTATTAGACAGCGACTCTTCAATTAACCTTCTTCCGGCAGCCTTACTCGACCGATTCGAGTTTGGTCCTCTTCTTAGGAGTAGGACAGTCTTTCAGTTTGCTGACAGGTCGACTAAGAGGCCGAAGGGGTTATTGAAAGACGTGGTCGTTACCATTCAGGGCCTGAAATTCCCCGTGGACTTCGTTGTGTTGGACATGGAGATCTCTGAGTCGGTAGCTGATGCCCCCATCATTCTCGGACGTCCATTCTTGGCCACAGTCAAGGCGGTGACCGACCATGATAGTGGGAAGGTATGTTTTCGCGTAGAGGGCGAAACCATACAAATAGAGACGATCGAGGAAACCAGAGCCAGAGAGTTAGAATGCTCGGAACAGTCCAGTGAAGCAGCGCATTTGACAGAGGAAGAGCTAGACATCCACCAGGTGTGTGATTTTGTGATGACTGATGATGAATCCAACTGGATAGATCCTGTAGCACCGACCCTTGCCTTGCCTACGGATTCACTGTATCTACAGCTCATGGCAGTCGAGAGCCGAGAGAGCACATCCCTGGATGAGGATATACCTGAGGCTGACAGTGTTGTGATGAGTGGTGCTGATGAGTTTCAATCATGTTCATCTTCTTCTGATCCCTCAGATTCAGACATTGACTGGGATGACTTTGATGATTATTTACCTTGTCTGATTCCTTCTGAGCCAACAACCATGACAGAGTGCGAGCCAGTGCAGTTTATTGATGATCCAGCAAGCCGCCCTTTGTCAGAGATTCATGCAGAGCGAGAGTTCTCCCATGCAGACCTGGTCGCTTTCACACAGACATATCAGAAGCCAGATCTGCCGCCTCCCAGTTGTCCAGAACTAAAGCCTCTGCCGCAGTCGTTGAAGTACAGATTCCTTGCGGGTGAGCCAGATATGCACCCGGTCATTATCTCAGCAGGTTTGACTGGAGAGCAAGAATCTCGTCTGATGGAGGTTCTTGAAAGAAACCGCAAGGCGATAGGTTGGAGTATAGCTGATCTCCAGGGGATAAGTCTGGCTCTGTGCTCTCACCACATTTATCTTGAGGATGACGCTAGGCTGTCGCGTGAGTTCCAATGACGGCTGAACCCGAATCTTCGAGACGTAGTCATGAAAGAAATTTCGAAGTGGTGGAGCGCCGATTTTATCTACCCCATCTCCGACTCCAAATGGGTTAGTCCACTACATGTGGTACCCAAGAAGACGGGTATCACTACAGTTGTCAACGAGTCTGGAGAGGAGATCGCTACCAGAGTACCAACTTCTTGGAGGGTCTATGTGGAATACATACTATTGAATGAGGCCACCAAGAAGGATCACTTCCCGCTACCCTTCATAGATCAGATTATCGAGCGGCTAGCCGGGAAGAGTCATTATTGTTTTCTTGATGGGTACTCTGGATACAATCAGGTGGCCATTGCGCCCGAAGACCAGGAGAAAACGACATTCACCTGTCCGTTTGGGACTTATGCTTTCAGACGGATGCCCTTTGGTCTATGTAACGCTCTAGCGACATTCCAAAGGTGCATGTTGTCCATATTCTCGGACATGGTGGGTGATTGTTTAGAGGTCTTCATGGATGACTTCTCGGTCTATGGTGATGGGTTCGATGCTTGTCTTGACTGCCTAGACCGTGTGCTTCAGCGCTGCATAGAGGTCAACCTTGTTTTATCTTGGGAGAAGAGCCACTTTATGGTGACTCAGGGGACGGTCCTTGGTCATATCGTCTCCAACAGGGGCATGGAGGTCGATCCTGCCAAGGTGGATATCATTAGAAAACTCAATCCGCCATCCAACTTGCGTCAGTTGCGGTCTTTTCTGGGGCATGTCGGTTTCTACCGACGGTTCATTCAGGACTTCAGTCGAATTGCCCGACCGCTCACTGACTTGCTGACAAAAGACACCGAGTTTATTGTTAATGATAAGTGTCTTGAATCATTTGAAACTCTCAAAAATATGGTTGTTTCAGCTCCTGTCCTTCAGCCACCCGATTGGTCTCTCCCATTTGAGATCATGACGGACGCTTCAGATTTTGCCGTTGGGGCTGTGCTTGGACAGAGGAGGGATGGATTACCGTTTGCCATTCACTACGCCAGCCAGACTTTGGATGCCGCTCAACAGAATTACACTGTGACTGAGAAAGAGATGCTGGCCGTAGTCTTCGCTCTTGATAAGTATCGATCTTACATTCTCGGATCTAGAGTAACCATCTACACTGATCACACCGCCATCCGGTACCTAATATCTAAGAAGGATGCCAAAGCACGTCTCACCAGATGGATCCTTCTACTCCAGGAATTTGATATTGAGATTAAGGACAAGCCTGGAGTCAAGAATGTGGTGGCGGATCATCTCTCCAGATTGGAGAATCTTGAGGAATCTGAGCCCAGCGCACCTATCACCGAGACGTTTCCAGATGAGGCGATCTTGGCTGTCACCTCGCTTCCGTGGTACGCTGACATTGTGAACTATCTTGTCGCCAAGACAGTCCCGCAAGGTTGGCCCATGCAGAAACTCGAGACCTTCCTGGCAAAGGCCAAGTTTTATCATTGGGAGGATCCCGTCCTTTATCATGAAGGAGGGGACAGTATCTGGAGGAGGTGCATTCCTCAAGAAGAGCATCGTAGCGTCCTCAAATACTGCCACAAGCTTGATGCAGGAGGACATCATTCTGGAAAAAGAACACCATAGAAGGTGCTTCAATCCGGCTTATGGTGGCCTACTCTCTTCAAGAATTCTGATGAGTTCGTGAAGAGATGTACTGACTGTCAGAAAATGGGAACCTGCGGACAGAGAGACATGATGCCCATGCAACCCATTCATTTCTGTGAGGTTTTTGATGCATGGGGGATTGATTTCATGGGCCCATTTCCTAAGAGTCAGGGATTCGAGCACATCCTGCTCGCTGTTGATTATGTCAGCCGATGGGTTGAGGCCATCCCCGCGCGAGCCGCAGATGCTAAAACCATTTGTAAATTCTTGAGGAAAAATATCATTTCACGGTTCGGGGTACCTAGAGTCTTGATTTCAGACGGGGGGTCTCACTTCATCAATGACAAGGTTAGGGCCCTTGCAGACGAGTTCGGCATTGACCATCGGGTTGCCACTCCATATCACCCTCAGACTAATGGTCTTGCCGAAGTATCGAATCGGGAGATAAAGACTATCTTGCAGAAAGTCGTCCGCCCAGACCGAAAGGATTGGTCACAGCTTTTGGACTCGGTCTTGTGGGCTTATCGGACTTCTTTCAAGAATCCATTGGGGACATCTCCCTTTCGTCTCGTCTATGGCAAGCCGTGCCATTTGCCAGTGGAGATCAAGCACAAATCATTTTGGGCAGTCACTGAGTTGCTTTTAGATCCCGAGAGTATAGGAGACCAGAGGAGAGCAGAATTGGCAGCCCTGGAAGAACTGAGAGATACAACCTTTTCCAACAGCCTACAGTACAAGGAAAAAGTGAAGACATGGTACGATTTGCATATCAGCCATAAATAGTTTGAGCCAGATCAGAGAGTATGGTTGTTTGACTCCAGGCTGAAATTATTCCCAGGGAAGTTGCTGAGCAAGTGGAAAGGTCCGTATGTGGTCAGGAAGGTACATGACAATGGCAGCATCGACATATCCAAACCGTCATCTTCCTCTACCTTCCGCGTCAATGGTCAACGCCTGAAGCTATATCTAGATCATGATCCGCCGACCATTGACGTTGCCCCCATTCTTCTGGTATGAGATGTGTCCTTTGACTCTCATCATTTGCATCTCATACATGGTGATCAATTCCATCTTCCGCTGTACAGATCCATCTGTTCATATCACTATCTCATCTCCTGATTTATTTTCTTCTTTTCTTCTTTTCCTTTTCTATCTTCTTAATCTATCAAAAAGGTGCCGCCCTTGTAGACAGTTTTCCATACTTAGGACGTACTTTGTCCTAAGTATAGGGGGGTGTGCACCCCGAGTTTCTTTCATGTTCATTTCGATCCTCTCCATTGTCTCCTCTTCTTGTCTATACTTAGGGATATTTTACCCTAAGTATAGGGGAGACAATCTGAGTACGATCTGTTCATTCCCACCCTTGACCCTCCCTGCGTTGTGTACAGTCTGCTATACTTAGGATTATTTGATCCTAAGTATAGGGGGGACGGTCAACTTCTCATTCATTGATTTCTTCATTAGTTTGGTATTCTTTAGACTTGTCTATACTTAGTCCGAGTTATGTCTTCTCTTTTCTCTCCGATCTATGAGGACATAGCTCATGGTAAGTATAGGGGGGGTCGTATATACTACGTATATACTATAGCCATAACTCATACTTTCGTATTTTCCTAATAAATATGGCTAATAATTCTTTAAAAATCCATTAAAATCCTTAATAAAAAGATATCATCATTCCTCAAATTCTTTTGTATATACTGATTAATAAATCAGGTGAAAATGTCTTTTGCAAAATGTTTGAAAAATAGTTGGAAAATCTTTGTGAACATCTATTGAAAACTATTTTGAAAATATTTTGTTACATGTTTTCAACCTATGTGAAATTGTGTGTTTTGTACAATTTCTTTTCGTTGTGTGAAAGAAAATGTTTGAAAAATGATTTGCAAATGGTTTGAAAAATGGTTGCAAAAAAATGTTTTGAAAAACCTATTTATACCGTTTTGAAAGCCTTTGCAAAATGATTTTCAAATGTGTGTACATGTTTGTGAAAATATTTGTAAAAACTATTTTGGACTATAGTTTTCAAAATTTGTGTGTAAAACTTGTGTCAAATAAGTTTGAGGAATACAGACATCTCACCAAAATCCACTATATATGTATATGTATAAAATTGACCACTTACCCTTGTAAATTCTTAAAATCCATTTCTTGTATATATAAGAAGCACTCCCATGTACATATTTTCACCTAGTTTTCAACCAAAACTTTGTGTTCAAAAATCCCAAAAACATTTGCAAAATTAAAATCCAAAAACATTTGAAAGATCTTTTTGAAAAAGAGAAAAAAATGCATATGCATCATCATCATCTTTTCAAAAAAAATCTTTAAAAAGTTCAAAATCTTCGAAAATTGCATCACAAAAATATTTTCTGCATTGCATGGCGTGAGCATTTTTCGGATTGAGTTTGATAGTTGAACAAGTCTAAGTAAAATCCGGAGATTGGAGCTTGATTGGACCTTAAAATCTACCTAATAACAAGAACCTTATAGGAACTGGGTTTGAGGTACTTCAGGTCTAGTTGACTTAATTCTTTGAGGATCACAGGACTTGGTTCAATGGATTCTTGACTGCCTAAGTAGAGTATTTCGGAGCACACGCACGACTCTTGTTGATAATGACCTAACTTGGACACCTGCACCTTTCACATGGCTCAACTCAGTTGGGGTGGTGAGGGGATTGGATTTGCCGGTATGAGACACACACAAGTGGAAACATTTGTCCTCCTCTAGGGAGGGAAGTGCACCCCAACTCGTCCAGTGATTAGGAAGTCTAAAGACAGGAGGCTGTGGGTTGCGATAAAGCTTCAAAAGAGGGATAGTCTACTGGCTCAAGAGGAAAAAACTCCTTATGTAAATGCTGCTGTATATAGTTTTCAAAAAAAAAGGGTTCAGGCATGTACAAAAATAAAAATCCTGCAAGTATGTACAAAGTCAATAAGCAAGCTTGAGTTCCAAAGTCAAATATGTGAGCCTGCAGCAGGATGACTTGACTACACTGGTCTTGCATCCAAGGATAGGTAGCTACACTGGCTACCGTCCATTCTTCTCTTCACCCCCTCTTCTTGAGCTGGTTGCCACTTGAACTTAGAAGGGAATACCCCGCTCCTCGAGGATGGAGTTACTGGATTGGGGAATCATCGGGTTGTCGTACTGGAGAAGTCAGTTTCTTTGTCATTCTAGTTGGGGAGAGCCACCATCACTTACACTGTACGAGTCAGATTCATAGTCGTAAGAGTTTGCGTATGAGTTGAAATATTTCTGACCTGGCTATTGAGGAGACTTGGACAGAGTTTTGGGATTCTCGAGGACTGTTGAATTTCAAACACGGTTCTCACTAAGGTTCCGCCCGCACTAAAATTCCACAGGTCCGACTTAAGCTCCAAACTTTGATTTTGTGAAGACAAGTTTGATAATCAAATAAGATCCAAGTTCTTCTTTTTCTTTTCTTTCTTTTTCTTTTTGCACTTATTGCATAAGTGTTTGCTAGGGACTAGCAAAGGTAAAGTATAGGGGGATGATGAATCCACATCATCATCTTTATTCTATCATTTTGGCACCAAAAACCTTAGCAAATGCCTGTAAATACCCTTAAATAGAGCATCTTAGCATTCATGCATGTGCATCATATTAGTGTATAAAATACTGTAATTAAAGCCAAAATTATAGAATAAATAAAGAAAAGAAAAAGAATAAAATATTGTAAATATTTTATGACCCGAAACCCCGAGACCTAGGCATCTTGATGAATAGGTCGACAAGGAATAAAGTAGGGGGAGATAAGGTCAGAAACACAGATAAAATACCTATACATTCTAATACAGTTTGGGACCTATTTTTGGTTCCACTTTTTATACATCAAATAAAGAAACTTTGTACATGAAAGTTGTAGCTAATTTTATAAAGAAAAAATACAAAATTGATTTCACAGAAAAATAATGTACAGATAAAAAGTTATGGTCTGAATAAAAATCCAGAATCCCAACTTCCCAGACCCGTATCTCACAACTCACAACTCCAAATGTAGCATACTCACCTTTAATTGTATATAGAATAAAATAATCTATCCAATGGTGGTGGTTTCGCATTTGGCGGAGCTACGGTTTGAAAGTTGAGTTTTGGACCCACATTGTATAAGTGTACTGATTAAAATATTCAATTTATTATTTATTCATTATTTTTGTATTTTTATATTTTTATAATTATGTAAATATTCCTTATGATTTATATGTGCATTAAAATTAGAATAAAAATGCAAAGAAAATACAAAATAAAAATACTTGTATAAAGAACACTTAGGTATATTGCCCATACCTATACCTATACAATACTGATTCATATTTTATTAAATGTACAAGACACATCAATGAAATAAAATAAAAATATATTTGTGTATATAAAAGTATGTTATAATTTTATAAAATAAGAAATAAAATAATTAAATTAAAATATACAAAATAAAAATTAAATACTTAAATACATAGGTATTATACCTATATAAGGCTAAAAAGTGAACTTTTAAAAATATACCTCATAAAATTAATTAAAATCATAATAAAATACTACATAAAATAACGAATATTTTTTATTTTATAACCATTAATTAATTCGGCCTTATTCTATTTTTAATTGATTTTACAAAATAATTATCAGGGTTTTTCCTGGTTGGTCCACGTGGACCAACCAGGAGGCGTCAACAGTTGACCTCGGTCAACTGGACGCCCTACCCCCTGTACCCCTGTCAGAAGTCGATTTTTGAGCCAGATTCTTGGCTTTTTCGCGGCTATTCCTTGCAACATTTCGTGATGGTTCTTCTTGCAAATCCACACCTCGATCAATGAACTACCTCGCCCTGTGATTACCTCGAGCCTTGGATCAACGTGATGCTCCAGGCACCTTGATCTTTGGAGCATCTCGGTCAGGGGTCAAACCAGATATAACGACCCCCCATTTTTCATTTTGAATTCGAACCTTCTTGGCCATTCATCCTCCTCCCTCTGGTGCTCGTTCCACTGCTGGAGGTGACAGCTCCTCAGCCGTGCCCTCAGGCGAGTCGAGGAAGCCTCGAATCGGCTCCACCACCTCCGCCAACCACCGGCGTCGAGGTACACCAACCTCAGGTCCTCCACCTTCGAGGTACCCCCTTTTTCCTCTTCTTTTCGCCTCATTTTATTCCCCTTAGCTTAAGGATCAAAAACCCTCAAAAATCTGAGTTTCATCACCTGAATCGCCCGATCATCCCATCTCGCCGGAGCGCACCTCCGGCCGACATCTCTTCGCCGTCCACAGACCATCTCCGACCTCCACTTCGCCTCCGCGGGGTCCAGGTAGTTTGCCCTGGACCCTTTCACCCCTTTTTGCAGGTCAACGCGCAGTCAAAGCCACTGGGGGCCGTTTTGCGAGGTTCGTCGGAGCTACCTGGAGCTCCGAGCTCCGCCGCCTTCGCGCCAGCACTCCGAAGCACCTCCGACGTACTTGAGCATCCCAGCATCTTCCTCGACCTCCCAGGAGCCCGCAGCTCGATTTTGGAGCCCATCCACCGTCGGAGACCCGAGAATGAGCTCGGGGAAGATCGCCTCGCCGGCGTTCTTCCCTGTTCCTCCATCTCGCTCCTCCACCGTTCGATCGAGCCGCTGCCCCAGTTCTAATCTCCGCCGTTGGATCGCGTCACGCCTCAACCGTCAGATCGTCCTCGAGCGATCTAATCTCAGCCGACCATCGTCGAAGCGTCATCTGCCGTCCACAACGCGCCACGTGTTTAAGTGGCTCCTTCATCGCCGTTGGATCGCGCGCCGAGGGTAATTTGCACACTAAACCCTCGCGCATTTTGTATTTATCTTTTAGTCCAGAAACTTTTGTCTGTAGTGTAATATTTTTGTAATATTTGCAATTAGAACCCTGTAGTTTTCTTATTTGCATCTAGCTCCCCTGCCACGTCACCTCACGTGACCAGTTCACGTGAGGCGTGGGCATTTTGCAAGGGTACCCTCGGTCTTTGATGTATTTTGTTTTAGTACCAAAACTTTCATATCACGTGTTATATTTTTGGAAAAATTGCATGTAAGCCCCCAGGTTCTTGGATAATTACATTTTGATACTCGCCAGGCGCGTGCAAGTCACGCACCCTGGGGGGTAATTTACACCGATACCCAGGCGAGTTTTGTAATTGCTGTTTGGCCCTAAAAATTGAATATTTAGTTTAAAATTTTGTGGAAAAGTGCATATGAGCCGCTGGATGTTTGAGAAATTGCAAATATACCCCTGCCAGGCTTGTTAATTGTTTGGATGCTTGTTGTAATTATTTAAATTATCTTTTTGAGTCCGAAAATTCCATAAAAATAGGGTTTAGCTCCTGTTAACTTGTGCTTCCACGCTATCAATTCAGTTTTTGATTTTGTTTTATTTTTATATTTATTAAAAATCAAAAACATGCTTTTTCTCTACTGTCTAGTTTAGAAAATACCAAAAAATAGTAAAATACCTCTAAAAATTCCAAAAAAATTCCCTAGTGTCTATTTTAACCTATTTTAGTGTCAGTCCAAAAATCACTAAAAATCTCAAAAGGAAAACACTAAAAATTTAAAAACACTAAAAAACTTCAAAAAAAAAATATAAAATTAAAGAAAACTCCAAAAAATACAAACTCAGTTCCTGTTTGTTCTACATTTCATTCTCTTTATTTGAAAATTAGTGTGATAGATTTTGGTTGCTGTTTGCTAATTTTAATTTCCATTTTCCTCACAGCCAACACATTTTCCACTGTTTTCCCTTATTTCAGTATTTAAAAATACCAAAAACACCTTGAAAAATACCCAAAAATCATAAAACAGTAAAAAATCCTAAAAATATCAAAAACATTTTATTTCTGAATTTTTGGTTATTTTTGCATATTTTTATAAATATTTTATCTTGTCTTTTATTACTTTGATTTTAAATTCCAATATTGAAAAAAGAAAAAAATATACAAAATATAAAATTATAAAAATTAGAAAATTAAAAATCAAAATACAAAATTAAAAATTAAGTTAAAATAAAAAAAAATAAAAATAAAAACCCACAAAAAATATCCTTTGTTTGCTTGCTTAGTGTAGACACTTGACACACACATTCACTTGAGCACATTATTTTGAACTACCCTACTTGCTCCCTGTGTTCGAACTCTCTGCATACTTGTCCCTATACACCATTTGTGCAGAGTTAAGAATAAATTTGACTCCACATTTGCTTGTCATTGTTTGATATTTGATTGTGGGTTCATTGTTGATTAATTACGGGATTTTGTAGTGGTCAAGACATCGACTGTTGATTCTCCTTGTGAATCAATACGACCGCTCTCAATTTCGTGATTATCACACACACACAACATGCACACAACACACACACACACGCACACCCACACCCACAACACACACAAACACAACATGCACAAACAACATACACACATAACATGTGCGAACGAGCACACACACCCACTCACGTATGCGTGCGCGCACGCACACGCACACACAAACACGCACACACGCACGCGCACGCACACATGCGCATGCGCATGCACGCACTCACTCACGCACGCACGCCCGCACGCACGCACACGTACATGCACACACACACACACACACACACACACACACAATGCGCACGCACGTACGCACCCGCACATGTACACGTACGCATGCACACGCCCACACCCGCACGCACACATGCGCACACACGCCCGCACACCCGCACCCGTACACACGCACGTGCACACACGCACACGCACAACCACCCGCACATGCACGCTCATGCGCACACACACTCACGCACACATGCACGCACGTCCGCACACACGCGCACGCACACACGCACATGCATGCACGCACACACACACACACGCATGCACGCTCCCGCACCCGCACGTGCACGCACGCACCCACGCCCGCTCCTGCACACACGCACATGCCCACACACCCACACCCGTATGCAGGCACGCACGCATGCGCACGTGCACGCACAACAATACACGCCCACACGTGCGCACGCACACACACGCACCCGCATCTGCACCCACACACACACACATGCATGCACACACGCATGCACCCACATACACATATACACACACACACACACGCATGCACGCCCACACGTGCATGAGTGCATGCCCACGCACACCCATGCCCACGCCCACGCCCATGCCCACACACACCCCACACACACGCATGCACACACACACACACACGCACACATGCGCACACACACGCACCCAACCACACCCATACGCACACATGCGCACACACGCACACGCACCCATCCGCTCCCATACGCTCCCACACACACCCGCACACACACGCACACACCCACACACACCCCCACACACCCGCACACACACGCACACACACGCACACGCACGCACGCACACGCACACACATACACCCGCACCCACAAGCACTCACATGCACCCCCACACACATACGCACGCACACTCACACACACACACACGCACTCGTGCACGTGCACGTGTCCACGCACGCACGTATGCACGCATGCACGCACACACACACATGTGTGTGTATATGTATGCATGCATGTATGTATGTGTGTAGATGTACGTGCATATCTCTTTATATGTATTCGGATTCGGGTACCTATAATGGAATCCCGAACCTGTACTTGCATGATAGCAAATTTCAAATCCAAGCTCATCTAAAAATAAATGGCATGGATTTCAGGTCATTAAATGGACCAGACTTGGATCAGAGTACTCAACAAACCTAGATTGACATACTTAATGATAGATAATGATTGAATATCTTGACAAATAATAAATTAAAAAGGATGTATAATTATTCAAAAGTTATCTAGTTGTATCCCAAGTTTGTATGCTAACACCGATCAGTTTCAAGAAAAAAATAATCAAAGTTTTAGTATAAAATTTTAAAAATAGAGATATGATTGCTCATGATTGAATATCCTGAAAGATACTAGAGTAAAAAAAGATGTAAAATTATTCAAAGGGTTTCAAGTTAATTTTATCAAAATTTTATTAACAACTATCAAATTCAAGCAATTCAAAAATATCAAAAACTTTTTACGACAAAGATGTGATAGCTCATGATTAAATATACTAACAAATACTAGAATAAAAAAGACGTTAAATAATTGAAAAGTTATCTACTTAATTTTGTCCCAATTCCGTATACAAACACCACTTGATTTGAGCATGATTCAAAGTTCTAATAGAATAATTTTAGAATAGAGATATGATAGTTGAATATTGAATTTTTTGTGAAGACTATAAAAAAAATAAAGTTATTCACAAGTTATTTTATTTAGTTACTTTTATTTAAACTACTTATACTACGATCCACCAATTTAAAGCAAAATCTAATGTTATACTAGAAAATTTTCATAGTAGAGATATACTACTAAAAAAAGAATGTAAAATTATTCAAAAGTTATTTAGTTAATTTCTTCTTTCATATATTAACACTTTGAGCAAAATTCAAAATTTTAGTATACAATTTTCTGAATAGAGATATGATAAGTCATGATTGAATACCTTGACTAACATTATAATAAAAAGACATGTAAAATTATTCATAAGATATTGATGTAGTTCTGTCAGAATTTCAAATATTAACACCCACAATGTTGACCAAATTCAAATTTTCAACAAAAACTTTTCGAAATGGAGATATGACTGCTCATGATTGAATATTATGATAAATACTAGAATAAAAAATATGTAGAATCATTTAAAAGTAATCTAATTATATTTGTCCAAATTTCTATACTAACCCTTATCAACTTTGAGAAAAAGTAGAAATTTTGGTAAAATCATTTTAGAATAGAAATGAAATAACTCATGATTTAATATCTTGATAAATACTAGAATAGAATAGAGATATGATATCTCATGACTAAATATCTTAACAAATACAAGAATAAAAAATATGTAAAATTATTTACACGTAATTTAGTAAATTACATCCAAGATTCTTATATTGATATTCATTAATTTTGAGAAAAAAAATCAAAATTTTAGTAGAAAATCTAACAATAGATATATGACATGTCATGATAGAATATCTCCAAAAATACTAGATTAAAAATAGATGTAATTTTTTTAAAATGTTATCTAGTTAATTTTGTCCAAATTTTGTATACTAACATCCATCAATTTGAGCGAGGGCTAAAAGTATAATATAAAATTTCCAGAGTAGAGATGTGATAGGTCATGATTGTATATATTGAAAAAAACTATAATAAAATTATTTGAAAATAATCTAGTTATCTTCATCAAAATTTGGTTTACTAACTCCCATAAATTTTCAACAAAATTCAAAATTTTAGGAGAAAATTTCCAGAATAGAGATTTAATAGATCATGATTGACTATCTCGATAAAAACATTGGTAAAACAAGTTGTACAGTTATTAAAAAGTTATATAGTTAAATTTGTCCATATTTTTGTATATTCACACCAATCAATTTTGAGAAAAATAAAAAAAGTGCTAAAAAATTCATAAATAGAGATGTGATTTTTTATAATTGAATATGTTGAAAAATACTAGATAAAAATGATGTAAAATCATTCAATAGTTTTAGTCAATTATGTCTAAATTATGTGGACCAACACTTGTAAAATTGGAGCAAATTCAAAATTTCAAAAGAAAATTTTGAGAATAGAACTGATATTTCTTGATTAGATATCTTTATAAATAATAATAAAATATGTAAAATTATTCAAAAGTTATCTATTCTATTTCATTCGAATCTTATACACTAATGTTTATTAATTTTGAGTAAAATTCCAAATTTTAATAGGAAATTTGTAGACTATATATATATCTACAAATACTATAATAAAAAATTTAAAATTATTCATAAGCTATCAAGTTATTTTCGCCCAAATTTCATATACTAGCAACCATAAATTTTTAGCAAATCCAAAATTTCATTAGAATTTTCCATAATAGAAATTTTATAACTCATGATTGAATATATTGACAAATTAAAGAAAAAAGATGTAAAATTATTAAAATATTTTTTGTTATTTTCTCCGAATTTCATGTACTAACACTCATCGATTTTGAGTAAATTTCAAAATTTTAGTAGAAAAATTTTCAAAGTAGGGATATGATAGCTCGTGATTGAATATCTTGACTAATACTAGAAAAAAGATGTAAGATTATTCAACACATATCTAGTTAATTTTGCCCACGTTTTATATGCTATCTCCCATTAATTTGAGAAAAATTCAAAATTTTAGTATTTTAGGACTATAGATACAATTGCTCATGATTGAATATCTTGGAAATTATTATAATAGAAAATATATAATAGTCAAGTTTTCTAATTAATTTCATCCAAAATTCATATACCAATACCGATCAATTTTGAGCATATTCAAGATTTTAATAGAAACTATTCATAATTGAGTTGATAGCTTACGATTGGATATCTTGACAAATACTAAAATAAAAAAGGATGTGAAATTATTCAAAATCTATTTACATAATTCCGTCCAAATTTTGTACATGAACACTGACCAATTTTGAGTAAATTTAAAATTTTAGTAAAAGACTTCCAGAATAAAGATATGTTAACTCATGATAAAATACTTGATAAAAACTAGAATAAGAAATATGTAAAATTATTAAAAAAATAGTTATATTCTTCCAATTTCATATACAAATACTCATCAATTTTGAGAAAAATTCAAAATCATAGTAGAAAATTTAAGAATAATGATTTAATATATCATGGTTGAATATCTTGATAACAACTAGAATAAAGAAAGATTTATACATACTAGCACCACTCAATTAGAGAAACAATCAAAATTTCAATTGAAATTTTCTAAGTAGAGATACAATTGCTCATGATTGAATATCATGAAGAATACTAAAAGATAAAAAGATGTACAATCATGCAAAGGTTTTCTAGTTGTATTTGTCCAAGCTTTGTATGCTAACAACCATCAATTTCAAGCAAATTCAAAAAAAATTATAGAAAATTTCTAGAATATGGTTGATAGCTCGTCATTGGAGATCATGAGGTATACTAGAATAAAACATATATAAATTAGTCAAATGTTATTCAATAAATTTCATCCATATTTTGTATATTAATACTCATTAATTTCGAGTAATATTAAAAAATTTAGTAGAAAATTTTCAAAATTAAGATATTTTATCTCAAAATTGAATATTTTAACAAATTCTAAGTAAAATATTTAAAATTAGTCATAATTTATCTAGTTAAATTCACTCGGAATTCATTTACTAACACCCACCTATTTTTTGGATATTCAAAATTTCAATAGAAAATTTCCAGATATGATAACTAGTGATGCAATATCTTGATAAATATTAAAATAAAAAAGATGTAAATTCATTTAAAAGTTAGCTCATAATTTTTGTCCCAATTTCCTGTAATAACACCCATCATTTTTTGAGCAAGATTCGAAATTTTATTAAAAATTTTTCAGAATAGAAATACGATATCTCATGATTGAGTATCTTGCCAAATAGTATAATAAAAAATATGTAAAATGATCCTAAATTATTCATTTAATCTCGTCCAAATTTTGTTCCCTAACACCAATCGTTTTCTAACAAAGATCCAAAATTTACAAGAAAATTTTCAAAATAAATATATGACTACTCATGGTTGAATATCTTGACGAATCCTAGAGTAAATAAGACTTAAAACCATTAAAAAGTAATCTAGTTATATTCGTCAGAATTTCGTTTACTAACACTCATTAATTTTGAGAAAAAAAATCAAAATTTTAGTATACATATTTAAGAATAATTATTTAATAGCTCATGGTTAAATTTCTAAATATTGGAATAAAAATGTGTAGAACTACACAAAATTTATATAATTATATTCGTCCGTGTTTTTGTATAGTAGCAACCATCAATTGGAGGGAAAAAAATCAAAATTTCAGTAGAAGATTTTCAGAATAGAGATATGATTAGTGACGATAGAATATCTTTAAAAATTCTAAAGTTAATAATATATAAAATTAGTCGTTGGTTTTTTGGTAATTTTTTCAAAATTTTTATACGAACATCCATTAATTTCCAACAGATTCAAAATTGAATTCAAAATTTTCAGAACATAGTTAATAGCTCATGATTGGATATCTTAACGAATACTAGAATTTAAAAATATATAATTATTTAGAAGCTATTTAGTTAATTTTATCCCAATTTCGCATACTAACTCATCCAATACAAGTGATAGCTCATGGTTGAATATCTTGACAAACAGTAGAATAAACCAACATAAAACTATTTAAAAGTAATATTTATATTCATCTAAATTTTGTATACTAACACTCATCAATTTTAAGAAAAAGTAAAATTAAATAAAAAATTCAAAATATAGATTTAATAACTCATGATTGAATATATTGATAAAAACTAGAGTAAAGAAATAAGTAAATATATTCAGAAGTTGTCTAGTTTATTTCATCCATGTATTCACATAACAACCATCAATTTTAATAAAAATCCAATTTTTATTGGAGGAATTTCAAAATAAATATTTGATTTCTCATGATGGGATATCTTGAAAAATACTAGACAAAAAAATGTATTCAAAGGTTCTCTTGTTAATTGTGTTCAAAATTCATATACTTACATTCATCAATTGATAAAAATTAAAAGAATTTTTTAGAATAAAATTGATAGCTCATGATTGGATATCTTGAAAAATACTAGAATAAAAAGATGTAAAAATATTCAAAAGTTATCTATTTATTTTTCCTATAATTCGTATACTAACACCAATCAATTTTGAGTAAAATTCAAAATCTTAGTAGAAATTTTCAGAATAAAGATATGATAGCTTAAGATTGAATATATTAACAAATACCACAATGCGAAAAGATTTAATGTCATCCATATGCTATCAAGTTAATATCATTCCAATTTCGTGTATTAACTCCCATGATTATTTAGATAATCCAAATTTTCTAAAAAATATTCATAATAAAAATGCAATAACTCATGATTGAATATCTAGACAAATGCAAAAATATAAATTTATCCAAAAGTTATCTAGCTAATTTCTCCAATTTTTGTATACAAACGTTCACTATTTTTTAGAGAAATTTGTACTTTCAATAGAAAATTTTAAGGATAACATAGCTCATGACAGAATATCTCAACAAAAACTAGAAAAACAAGATGTAAAATCTTTCAAAAGATATCCAGTTAATTTTTCCATGCTTTCATTTCATATATTAGCATCCATAAATTTCAATAAAAAAAAATCAAAATTAATAGAAAACTTTTGGAATAGAGATATGATGGCTCATGATTTAATATCTTGTAAAATTCTATAATTAAAAACTTGTAAAAATATTCGAAGTTTTCTGGTTAACTTTATCCGAATTTCGTATATTAACACCCATCCATTTCAAGCAGATTTAAATTTTTTACTAACTTTCCAAGATAGAGTTTATAGCCCATGACTGAATATATTGATAACTACCACAATAAACAAGATGTAAAATTCAAAAGTTAGTTCGTTAATTTTGTTCCATTTTAGTGTAGTAACACTAATCACTTTTGAGCAACATTCAACATTTTATTAGAATATTTTCAAAATAGAGATATGATGACTCATGATTGAATTTCTTACCAAATCCTATAACAAAAAATACATAAATTTTTTAATAAGTTATTTAGTTTCTTTCATCCAAATTTCATATTCTAACACCCATCAATTTTGAACAACATTAGAAAATTTACAAGAATGTTTTCAAAATAGATATATGATACCTCATGGTTGAATATCACGACAAATACTATAATAAAATAATATAATACTATTTTAAAGCAATCTAGTTATATTTATCCAAATTTCGTATACTAACACTCATTAATTTTGAACAATATTCAAAATTTTAGTAGAATTCAAAATAGAGATTTAGTATCTCATGATTGAATATCTTGATAAGTGCCAGAAAAAAACATGTAAAATTACTTAAACATTATATAGTATATACGTCCATGCTTTTGTATACTAGCACCATCATTTTCTATAAAAATCCAAAATTTTACTCAACATGATTGTTCATGAATATAATGAAAAATACTAGAAAAAATGATGTAAAGTTATTCAAAGACTCTAATTAATTGTGTATACTAACACCCATAAATTTGGAGAAGAGTTAAATTTAAAAAGTAAAATTTTAAACTAGAATTGATAGGTCATGATCGGATATCTTGACAAATACTAGAATCAAAGAATGTAAAATTATTCTAAAATTATCTTGTTAATTTTGAACACCAACACTCATGAATTTTGAGTAAAATCCAAAATTTAGCAGGAAATTTTTAAGATAGAGATAGCTCAAGATTAAATATCTTTACAAATATTAGAATTAAAAGGATTTAAAATTATTAATAACTATTCAAGTTAATATCATCCAAATTCCGTATACTAACGCCCATCAATTTTGGGCAAATCCAAAATTTCGACATAAATTTCCATAATAGAAATGTGATAAATCATGATTGAATACCTTAACAACTTCTAAAAAAAAGATGTTAAACTATTTAAAAGTTATTTCATTAATTTCCTCAAATTTTGATGCTAACACTCATTGATTTTGAGTCAAACTTGAATATGTAGAAGAAAATTTTTAGAATAGGGATATGATAGCTTGTGATTGAATATCCCAACAAGCACTAGGAAAAAATTAAAATTATCTGAAAGCCATCAAATAAATTTTATCAATGTTTTTATATACTAACATTTTTACCCATCAATTTAAAGAAAAATTCCAACTTTTTATTGAAAAAGATTCAGAATAGAGATACAATTGATAATGGTTGAATATCTTGGAAAATACTATAACAAAAAGTATAATTATTCAAAGTTTTTCTAACTAATTTCATACGAGTTTCATATACCAACTCCCATCACTTTCGAGCAAAATTTTAATATAAAGTAGTCGGAATAGAGTTGATAGTTCATGATTAAATATCTTGACAAATACTATAATAAAAGCCTATGTAAAATTACTCAAAAGTTATTTATATAATTTCTTCAAATTTCTAAACAAACATCCATTAATTTGAGTAAAATTCAAAATTTTAGGAGAATATATGATAGCTCATGATAGAATATCTTGATAAATGCTAGAAAAAAAAGATGTAAAGTTATTAAAAAGTAACCTAGTTATATATGTCCAAAATTTTGTATGCTAATACTCATCAATTTTGAGCAAAAATCAAAATTTTAATATAAAAATTTAAGAATTGAGATTTAATAGCTCATGATCGAATATCTTGAAGGATGCATGGTAAAAAAAGATGTAAAATTATTCAAAGTTATCTAGCTAATGTCTTCCATGTTTCCGTATAGTAGCACCAATCATGGAAAAAAGTTTATCAGAAAATTTTTGGACTAGGGATGATTTCTCATGATCGAATATCTTGAAGTTCAAGGCTCTTTCGGTTTTGTTCATATTCTAATCAAATACTATATTTAAAAAAATTATAAATCCTTTTCCTTCCTTTCAATGCTACATTTTAGGAAAAATCTGAAATCTTGTGATTTGCATCCAAGGGCCAGTTAAAGTACTAGAATAAAAAAGATGTAAAATTATTCAAAGGTTTTCTAGCTAATCTCATGCAAGTTTTGTATGACCCATCGATTTGAGAAAAATCAAACTTTTAATATAGCATTATTAAAATTTAGTTAATATCTTGTCATCGGATTCTTGAGAAATACTATAATAAAAAAGATATAAAATTATTCAAATTGTGTATACTAACACACAATTAATTTTGAGTAAAATTCAAAATTTATCCAAATTACATATACTAGAACATAATTAGTTTTGAGTAAATTTCAAGATTTTATTAGGAACTTTTCAGAATAAAGATATGATAGCTCAAAATTAAATACTTGATAATTACTAAATAAAAAATATTTAAAATTATTTATAAGTTATCTATTTAATTTCATTATAAATTCATATTTTTAAGCTCATCAATTTTGAGCAAAACCAAAATTTCAATTGAAAACTTCCAGAATAGAGTTGTGATAACACACATCATTTTTTGAGCAAGATTTAAATATTTTTAGAAAATTCTCAGAATAGAGATATGATATCTCATGATTAAATATCTTATCAAATACTATACTAAAAAATATGTATATATACTTATAAGTTAGTCACTTAATTTTGTCCAAATTTTATATAAAACTACAAAGTTCATATAGCAAGTTTTGTACTTACCATCATCATTCTTTGGTAAATTTTTAAAAAGTTACAACAAAATTTTCAAAATAGACACGTGATAGCTCATGGCTGAATATCTTGACAAATAGTAGAATAAAACAAGATGTACAACTATTTAAAAGTAATCTAGTTATATTCATCCAAATTTCGTATACTAACACTCATCACTTTCAATAAAAATTCAAAAATTTCATTAAAAATATTCCAGATTAGAGATTTAAAAGATTGCATATATTGATAAGTACTTGAATAAAAAAGTTTAAAGTTGTTCAAAAGTTGTCTAGTTATTTTTGTCCATGTTCTCATATATCAATTTCAAGAAAAAAATATAAATTTTAGAAGAAAATTTCTAGAATAGAAATATGATTACTCACGGTTAAATATTTAGAGAAATATTCGAAAAAAGATGTAAAAATATTAAATGGTTTCTAATTATTTTCATTCAAATTGCACATACTAACACCCATCATTTTTTAGATTAAATTTCAATAGAAAATTTTCAGAATTGAGTTGATTGATTATGATTGGATATCTTGATAAATACTAGAATAAAAAAGATGCAAATATATTCAAAAGTTATCCATATAATTTCATCCAAATTTCATATACGAATACTCATCAATTTTGAGTAAAATTCAAAGTTTTAGCAGATATTTTTCAAAATAAAGATATGACAGTCCAAGAATTAATACGTGACAAATACTAAAACAAAAAAATGATTTAAAATTATTCATAAGTTATCGAGCAAATCTAAAATTTCAATAAAAATTCCATTATAGAAACGTGATAAATTCATGTAATTTCTCCATATTTCGTATGCTAATCCTCATCAGTTATAAGTAAATTTAATATTTTAGTAGAAAATTTTGAAAATAGGGATGTGATAGCTCATGATATATCTACTAATACAAAAAAGATGTAAAATTATTTAAAAGCTATCTAGTTAATTTTGTACGTTTCATACACTAGTACCCGTCAATTTCGAGAAAGGTTCAATATTTCTAGTAGAAAATTTCAGGAAAAGATAGACATTTATTCATGATTGAATATCTTGGAAAATGCTTGAATAAAAAACATGTATAATTATACAAAATTTCCTAATTACTTTCATCCTAATTTTGTATACTAACACCCATCAATTTTGAGTGGATTCAAAATTTTAATTGAAAGTTTTAGAATAGAGTTGATAGCTAATGATACGGTATCTTGACCAATACTAGAATAAAAAGGGTCTAAAATTATTCAAAATTTATTTATATAATTTCAGCCAAGTTTCGTATCTAACACCCGTTAATTTCAAGTAGAATTCAAAATTTTGTCGTGATAGAATATCTTGACAAATACAAGAGTAAAAAATATGTAAAATTATAAAAAATTATCTAGCTATATTCATCCAAATTATAGTTGCACATGATTGTACTATAATAATATATATAAACTATTTAAAAGTTATATCGTTAATTTCATCCAAATTTCATATACTAATACCCATCCATATCGAGAAAAAATCATAAGTTTAATAAAAAAAATTAAATTAGATATTTAATAGCTCATGATTGAATATCTTGATAAATAATAGAATAAAATGATGTAAAATTATTCAAAAATTATAAAGTTAATTTTGAGAAAATATAGAATTTCATTTACTAACACCCATCAATTTTGAGAAAACTAAAAAAAATAGTAGAAAATTTCTGTAATAGAAATATAAGAACTATTGATTAAATTTCTTAACACATATTAGAAAAAAGATTTAATTTTATTTCAAAAGTTATGTCATTAGTTTCATCGCAATTTCATATACTAACCCTCATCATCTTTTATCAAGATTCAAAATTTTATTAGAAAGTATTCATGATAGAGTAATGATAGCTCATGATTGAATATCTTTCCAAATATAGAATAGAAAAAGATGTAAAATTATCTATAAGTTATTCAGTTGATTTCATCCAAATTTCATATACCAACACTAATCAATTTTAACCAAATTCAAAATTTTGTATTATAGTAAGAGGCCGAGAAAGCTGTTTTGAGTAATAGCCAAGATGGCTGTTACACATGACAGTTTCCCCAATATTTTTTTATTTTTTTTCAAAAACTCTACCATGTATATTCATCTACATATCCATCCTACATGTCATTCAAATTTCATAAGAAACAAAGACTCCTAAGCCCTCCATCTAGAACAAGTAATTTTTAACGGTCTGAAATTTGTTGTAATCTACCTGTTCTAGATGGAGGGCATAGGAGTCTTCGTTTCTCACAAAATTTGAATGACATGTAGGAGGGATATGTAGATGAATATACATGGTGGAATTTTTGAAAAAAATAAAAAAATATTGGGGAAACTGCCATGTGTAACAGCCATCTTGGTTGTTACTCAAAACAGCTTCCCTTTTCTCTTATAGTAACACTCATCTATTTTTTGCAAAAATAAAAAATATACAAAACATTTTCAAAATAGGCATGTGATAGCTCATGGTTGAATATCTTGATAAATACTACAATAAAAAATATGTAAAACTATTTAAAAAATCTAGTTATATTCATCAGATTTTGTGTAACACTCATCAATTTTGAGAAAACTTCACAATTTTAGTAGAAATATTTCATAATGGAGATTTATTACCTGATGATTGAATATCTTGACAAATACAAGAATAAAAAAGATATATAATTATTCAAAAATTGTATGGTTAATTTCATCCATGTTCTCGTATACTAGCACTCATCAATTTCAAGGAAATGGAAAGAAAATACAGAATAGAAATATGATTACTCATGGTTAAATATCTCTAAAAATACTTGAATAAAAAATGTAAAACTATTCCATGGTTTTCTAGTTAATTCCGTTCAAATTTCGTATACTAACACAACATTTTCAAGAAAAATCAAATTTGAATAGAAAATGTGTAGAATAAAGTTGAAGCTCATGATTAGATATCTCTACAAATACTAGAATAAAAAAGTAAATTATTTCAATGTTATCTAATTACATTTGTCAAAATTTCCTACGCTAATATTCATTTATTTTGAGTAAAATTTGAAATTTTAGTAGAAAAATTTCAAAACAGGGCTACGATAGTCCGAGAATGAATAACTGAAAAATACTAAAAAAAGAAGTAAAGTTATTTAAAATCTATCTACTTTATTTTATTCATGTTTTCATATATTATCACCATTAATTTCGAGAAAAAAACAAAAAAAATAGTAGAAAATTTTTGAAATAGAGATATGAGTGCTCATTATTGAATGTCTTGGAAAATACTATAATAAAATACATGTATAATTATTCGAAGGTATTCTAATTAATTTCATCCAAATTTTGTATACTAACACCCGTCAAATTGAGAAAATTCAGAGTTTTAATAGAAGATTTTCAAAATAATTTCAAGATATGATATATTGACAAATACTAAATCAAAAAATTGTCACAAAATTAATAAAAGGCTTCTTATATAATTTCTCCCAAATTTTACATACTAACACTCATTAATTTTGAATAACATTCAAAATTCTAGGGGAAATATTTCAAAATAGAGATATGTTAGCTCACGATAGAATATCTTGACAAATACTAGAATTAAAAAGATGTAAAGTTATTGAAAAGATGCTAGCTCTATTCTCCGAAATTGTGTATACTAACACTAATCAATCTTGAGAAAAACTCAAAATCTTAGTAAAAAAAAGTTTAAGAATAGGGATTTAATAGCCCATAATTGAATATCTTAAACTAAGTTGTCTAATTAATTTCATCCGAATTTCATATATTAACATTAATTATTGAGAAAAATACAAAATTTCAATAGAAAATTTTTGAAATAGATGTATGATAACTAATGATTGAATATCATGGAAAATATTAAAATAAAAAAGATGTAAAAATATTCAAAATTTATCTTATCAATTTCATCCTAATTTCGCAAGTTGACATATAATTACTTTTGCGCAAGGTTCAAAATTTAAGTAGAAATTTTTAGAATAAAAATATAATTTTCCGTCATTCAAAATCTTGAAATACTAAAATAAAAAGATATAAAATTATTCAATGGTTTTCTAGTTAATTTATTCTAAGTTTCGTATACTATCGCCATCAATATTGAGAAAATTTAAATTAATTTTTTTCGGAAGAGTTGATCGCTCCTTAGTTGATATCCAAACTATTGCTAGAACAAACAAAAATGTAAAATTATTCAAAAGTTATCTAGTTAGTTTCAACTAACTTTATCAACATTGAGTAAAATTTATTTTTTAGAAGAAAACTTACAAAATAAAGATATGATAGGTCAAGAATGAATATCTTGAAAAATAATAGAATAAAAAGGCTGTAAAATTATTATTAAGTTATCTTGTAAATTTTATTACAATTTTGTATACTAGAAAACAATTTTGTGTAAGATTCAAAATTTTAGTAGAAATTTCCAGAATAGAAAAGTGATAGCTCTTGATTTAATATCCTCAAATACTATAATAAAAATGTAAAATAATTCATAATTTATTTAGTTAATTTTATTGATATTTCATATACTAACACCCATCAATTTTAAGCAAAAATCAAAACTTTACAAAAAAACCAAAATAGGCTTATTAGCTCATGATTGAATATCAACACAAATACTAGAATAGAAAAATGTAAAATTATTAAAAAGTTATCTAGTTAATTTTTCCAATTTTGTATATGACACCCACCAATTTTTAGCAACCTCAAAAATTTAATAGAAAATTTCCAGAATAGAGATGTGATAGCTCATTATTTTGATAAATACTAGAATAGAAAAGATATAAAATTATTCAAAAGTTGTCTACTTAATTTCATCCAAATTTTGTACACTGATGCCCATTAATTTTGAGCAATATTCAAACTTTAGTTGATAGCACATGACTGAGTATCTTGGGAAATACTAGAATAAAAACGATGTAAAATTATTTATAAGTTATCTAATTATCTTCATCCAACCATTAATTTTGAACATATTAAAATTTTAGTAGATAATTTGCAGAATATAGATATTATAGCTCATGATTGAATATATTAACAAATACTATAATAAAAGAAGATATCTAAATTTTCGAAGTTGTTCTATGTGATTTCATCCAAAGTTCATATATTAACACCCATCATTTTAAGCAAAATTCGAAATTTTAGCTCAAAAATTTCAAAGTAGAGTCTTAATAGTTAATTATTGAATATATGATATATACTAGAATCAAGAAAATGTATACTTCTTCAAAAGTCATATGGTGAATTTTTTCCACCTGTCATATTAATAACATCGATTAATTTTCTGATAAATTCAATACTTTAGTATGAAGTTTTCAGAATATAGACTCGATTTCTCATTTTTAATTATTTTGTAAAATACTAAAATAAAGAAAGATGTAAAATTATTCATTGATTTCTAGTTAGTTTCGTCAAAGTTTCAAGTCTGACCACCTTCTTGATTTACTATATTTGAGTCTTTGGAGTACTTTGATATTATAATAGAAAACTTTCAGAATAAAGTCAGTAGCGCATGATTGGAGATCTTGAAAATAATACAATAAAAAACAAGTAATTCATCCAATTTTTGTATACTAGCACTAATAAATAGAGTAAAATGCAAAATATTAGTAGGAAATTTTTAGAGTAAATATATGATAGCTCTTGAATGAATATATTGACCAATGCTAGAAAAAAAGATGTAAACTTATTCAGAAGTTATCCAATTAATTTTCAAATTTCGTATACTAACACTCATCAATTTCAAGTAAATTTAAAATTTCAGTAGGAAAATTTTCAAAAAGGAGATTATAACTCATGATCAAATATCTTGACAAATATTAGAAAAATATAAATTTATTCAAAAGTTATCTCATTATTTTCGCCCCAATTTTGTATACTCACACTCATTGATTTTGAGGAAGATTCAATATTTTCATAGAAAATTTTCAAAATAGAGATATGATAGTTCATGATCGAATATCTTTACAACTACACTAATAAAAAAAGGGTAAATTACAAAAAATGGTGGCAACTATGCGTTAGTTCCCAATTAAAGACCTCATCTTCCAAATGTAACAAAGAGGGGTTTAAGCTTTTAAATTTAGGGTTTAACATCAACAATTTAGGTTGTCTTAGGAAGTTGAAGACTATCACTCACCGCAAGCAAAAAAAAGAACATCTTTGACGAACTGAAGAATTATGCCGGGTCAGCCACTTGAACCTCGCTACCTAGATTAAATGGAGGACGTGGACGAAGAAAGACTCTGATTCAAAGGGACAAAGAAGGCAGATGGGAACTGGGAACAATCCACGAGAAGCAAGTCGTTATTCCTCACTGACGAAGAAAAATAAAGGGATCATGGAAGCTTACATGTGCTTGTATTTTAGATAAATAAATAAGATCAGGTCCCTCTTTATTACATTTGAAAGATGATGTCCCTAGTTGGGAATTTATGTATCATGGGGCCCTTTTTGTAAGTTACCCAAAAATATAAAAGTTATTCAAAGTTATTTAGCTAATTTCGTCAAATTTCGTTTATTAACAACAATTACTTTCGAGCAAGATTCAAAATTACAGTAGAATTTTTTTAGAATAGAGACATGATATCTCATGATTAAAATCTAGACTAAAATAAAAAAAGATGTATAATTACTCAAATTTATCTAGTTAAGTTCTTTATTTCATGAGATAACACCCACAACTATTTTTGAAAAAAAATAAAAATTTTAGTAAAACTTTTTAGAATGCATATATGATAAGTTATGATTGAATATTTTGGAAATTACTAGCAAAAATATGTAAAACTACTAAAAATTCAGTTCAGATTTCGTATACTAACACTCCTCATTTTTGAGCAAATGCAAAACTTCACTAGAAAATATTCTGAGAGATTTTATAACTCATGATTGAATATTTTGAAAAATATTGGAATAAAAAAGTTGTAAAATTTTTAAAAAAATTATCTAGTTAATCTCGTCCAAATTTCATATATTGGCTCCCTTCAGTATTATATAAATTTTGAAAGCTTTAGTAGAAGCATTTTAGAATGATATATGATAGATCGTGAGTAATTATCTTAGCAAATACTAGAACAAAAATAGTTGTAAAAAGCAATCTAGTTAAGTTCTTTTAAATTTCATATACTAACACCCATCATTTAAAAAAATCAATTCTCTAGTAGAAAGTTTTTAGAAAATAGATATGATAGCTCATGATTGAATATATAGAAAAATACTAGAATAAAAATAAATGTAAAATTACTAAATCTAGTTAGTTTTTCCTAATATCATATACTAAGTGTCATCAATTATGAAAAAAATCAGAAATTTAGTAGAAAATATTTACAATAGAGATATGTGATGAATCCATGATTCATCTACTTTATATGGTGATTTTAGAAGAATCCCCTTAATAATTCACTAACTAAAGCCTTAAAATTAATTTATTAACATTCACTAATTATGCTAAAATTAGGGTTAAATCCGTAGTTAAATAACCCATATTTTTTGCCTTGATTGAGCTTATTATTTCATGTGTAAATAATCGTTATTTCAACCTAATTAATCTTCTATTATATTCTTTGATTAATTATCTAACTTAGCATAAAGAATAAAAACCCATAAAATTAGAAAATCAAGAGAAAATACAAAAAGCTGACATTGTATATTCTTTGTATATATTTTATCTTTGTCGTTTTTATTTTACCTTTTTCTAACCTATAAAAATTCATAAAAATTAGATTAAATATGTAAATGTTGTATATAAATTAGTTCACTAATTAAAATCAAGTTTAAAATACAAAAAATCATAAATTGCAAAAATATGGTTTTTTATTATCTACAAAGTACCTCAAAAAATATATTTTGTACATATGATTTCTTTTGCTTTTTAAACCTTCACGAAAGTTGTAGATCTCATTGAGACAAGCACCTTGTTGGTGATCACCTTTTCATTCGACTCATTTACTATTTCTTTTGTTATTTTCTTTGATTTTTAGTTATTTTTATCTTTATTTAATTTTCATATTTTATTTTACTTTTATTTATTCATTAATTTTATTTTACTTTTTATTTTAGTATTATTTTAATTTTTATTTGTTTTAACTATTTTATTAATTTTATTAAATTACTTTTTATTCCTTTATTTCTCTCTCTATTCTCTCTATTCTCTCCTCTCTCTCTCTTCACTGGTCATGTGCGTAACACGTGACCCCTTCCTCCCTTTCTCTCTCGCAAAACATGTGCGGTACGCGCCGCCTCTCTTCCAACACGTGATGCGCATGTGCACCCTTACCCTCCCCTTCACCTGCAATGGTCAACGCCTCCGTCTCCTCCCTCTCCTGCAATGTCCTCCGCCCCATTCTCCAGTCGTTACACCTCCATCACCCCCTCTGCGTAACGTACACAACCTCTCCCCTATAAACTCCTCAACGCCACCACCGTCCTATGCATCCACCATCCGTAGAACCACTACTGCATGCCTATTCTTCTTGTAGGTGACATCAGTCGAGGAGACTTTCACAGGGCGAGGACGGACATGTGGCCTTGGTGAGATCTACTACCATCTTCTCGTTCGTGTCGTAGCTCTTCACGCTGCAGAGCTCAAGCTCCACTTCGCTGAATCTTTTTGAGCAAAGACAGAAGGAGGTCTCCAATTTCTCTTCTCCATGCAACTCCTCCACTGGTGACCCTTCTCCCCTCCAGGTAGTGCTCCTCTTTCCTATGTGTTCCCCCTTCTCGAATCACCACCGCACCGCACGCCAACTCCGGCGAAGCCTCTTCTTCTTCCCTTTCCTTTCTCTTGCTCTATTCTTTTTATTTCCACGCATCTTCATCTTACTCAAATCAATCGCCCGCTCTAGCCTCCCTCTTCCATATCTGCTTCGAGCTCCGCCCCTTCGTGGATCATCGTCCGTCACTTCACGGCCGCTCTCCGCCTCGCCGCGTCAACATTAGTGCCTCCACCTTGGGCGACTCCACCCTCGCTCAGCGTCGCCTCCACCCCCGCTTTGCATCGCCTCTATGACCCTTGGTTGTGTGTCGGCCATTAGAGTAGCCTCGACCGCTCCTCTACACCACCGACCGCAGTCGCCTCCACCACCACTTTGCGCCACCTCGATGATCCTTGGTTGTGTGTCAGCTGTCGGTGCAGCCTCGGCTGCTCCTCTACACCACCGCCTGCAGTCGCCTCCGCACGACCACCACCTTGCCCTTACCCTCCACTGCTGATGACCTCCGCAGATCGCCCACCGTTGGAGGGCAAGGCCTTGATCCAATGGCTACCAGGCCACCATGTCGCCCCGCTCCACGCCTTGAGGCTCGGGGCTGTCAAGCCTCGCATTGCCCGCAACCTGGAGGTCTGGCACCCGAGCCACAGCCTCGGGGGCCCCAAGCATGCGCCTCCGTACGAGGCTGAGTAGCGCGCGTGACACATGTGCGTAGGGAGGAAACTGCATCCCCCCTGTTAGATTCAATAATTACAGATGGACCTCGCTACAGCAGGGCACGTGAGGTGCATGTGCCCCCACGGGAAATTTACGGCCAACCCCCCGTTGTTCTCCCGATTAACTGAAATACCCTTCATAGGGTAAATTTCAAAGGAACCCAATGGGTTTCGAGATTTGTAGATAAGCCCCTCTAGGGACCTCTACAAGATAAAAACTCATCTTTTTATTGCAATTTAGTCCCTAACATTTCATGTTATCATATCTTGCTCATTTGGACTCCTATTTTAACGCATATATGTCATTTTGAAGCTCTTTCCATGTTCTATCATTTTATATACTTTATGGACTACAGGAAATATCTATTGATGATGATAATTTAACGAACCTCTTGATCTATGCAGGCTCTTTTTTGGCATATTTGCAGACATATTTGAAGATAAATGGACTCTCTTTCACATGAATTTATTCAAAGAAAATTGATTGATTTATATCCTTGTTATTTCTTTGTTATTCCTTGAGCATTAAGTCACAATAGAGCTCGATTAAATTGGAAGATTATTTGAGGATTTTTGCAAGCTTAATTTGAGATACATTTGCGCATACTACTTTGAGGGACTTGTTTTATTTTTACAGGATCAAAATTATCATTGACCTGACAGTTTGCAAGGATAGAGGAATTGATCCATAATCTGCAGCATGGATTATATATATATATATATATTTCTTGAATCACTCTGTTTGATCTATGATATCCTTTGAAGAATAACTAATCACTCTGTTGGATTAAAAATCATAATCACAGATCCCGAACTTCATATCTGTTTATTTTTTTGCTTACATTTTCATCGTCGCTTTTATTTGTTGACAAAGAGATTAACCTATTAATTAATTAATTACTTTGATTAATTTAAAACCATGCAACTAAAAATGCAACAATCCTTATGTTCAACCGTGGTACATTTACCAAGTAAATTTTTTTTCCACAATATTCAAGATTTGTGGTTTTTGATAGATCGTTTTTCATCTCCTATACTACAATTATCACTTATTAAAGAGGCAGAAGTGCGGTTCATCAAATGCCGACGTTGCCGGGGAAAGGTGTACTTTTAGGTTTTTTAATAAAATTCTTTAATTAATTTTTATGAATTTAATTTTGTGTCTCCTTTTCATTTTCATTTTGCATTTTACTTTAGTTTTTACTTTCTATTTGCATTTCTCTCTCACTCCAGACACTAACCGCATTTTCTCTCTTCCTAGATAACTCAAAGCAATATTTTTACACAAAAAACAAGGATAACGAAAAAGAAAATATTAATTTTATTTTTGAGAAAGAGAGAGAGCTTAGATTAGTTTATTTTCTACATCATTTCTAAGGTCTCTATGAACCTTGATTTTTGGAATAATTTGGATTGGACTTTATGTGGTGTGTCGAGTCTATTTCAACCCATTTTGTGCGATTAGGACCCGACTTGAGTGGCGTAGAAATTAGGTACACATACGGTAGATTAAGTAATTTATTTTTGATTGTGCTTGTAATTTTCAACCACACAATTTTCACTAACTATATGCATTGTAGATTGTTCGACTCAACCAAATTTTAAATCCATTCTTCATCGCTAATAGAACTATTTGCTTAGGGTGTTTTTGTCTGTACATATTATTTAGTGTTAATTTTAATTCCTTGTATTGCATCACACATGAAGAATGCGAGGAATCACTGTAAAACTTCTTCGTAGCATGCATCATTGAGTTCACACTTGCATTGGCTTTCTTGATCTTCTCTACCTCAATTTTACAACTTAGGATTTAAAGGAAATTGGAATGATTGTTAGGCGTGATTTTTTTTACTCACATAAGACTTAAGTGATAACCCTATTTTAAAACTAGGACTGCTAATCAAGGTGACTGTAAATAACTTAACCTAAAATTAATCCTTGTGACTGATGGAGAGAAACCCATGCATTGTTTATAGGAAAATAATCTCATACTTAGGGTCGAGCCAAAACTTGAGGACCTCATTCTGACTACTGAATTTAAAAACGACTAGCTACTTTTCAGTGAGGAAACTACGATCTCCCTTAGCCGATTGGGCGGTTAAAGGAAAACATGTAAGGCTGTCCTGAAGTAATACATGTAGCCGTTCTACGGCCCGTACTTACCCATACTGGCTGAAAGTAGATGCAACTAGCCATAGAAATTTGGGCCAAACATTATGACACTCTCCAGAACGTAAGCTCAGCTTAATCTTCTCAAAGATTATTTTATCATTAAATTAAAATTGACAAGATAAGTGGCCGAACTCTAATGTGTATTCACAAGTGTTGAGTGGGTGAATCTACAAGTTTGATTTGTGTTTGCATTGTGAGTGTCCAAAAGTCGTACATTTTCTCACTCTCCTGACTCTATCATTGTGCTCCTATAGATTCTCTTAACATAGGAGATGGATTTCTCTGGGGAATTTAGTTTGGATTTTGCGAACACTTCACAGAATCCCCTCGAATTCATGTTTCCGTGGGATCGAGATGACACTATTCTCGAACCCGCTCGATCTTGGGATGACCCTCTTCTCATAATCAATCTCAATAAGTCACTCTCAGGGTTTAGTCGATCCCAGACTAACCCTCTCTTTAATTCTCCCCCTACCAAGGAAACTCCAATCTTTGGTAGAACCCCTTTGTCACTGGTATATAATTCAGACTTATTTACATATGAAGGTGAAGAAGAAAACAAAATGACCCCAAAGAAGAATCCTGGTGAAGACGAGAACAATAACAATCCAATGATGGCAATTCTGGCATGTATAACCGCAACCGAGCAACCGAATGAATTACTAAGAGCCTGGTTAGCCGTACTAGTAGGAGTTGTAGATCAAGAAGAAGCTGTTATGGAAGATACATATCTTCCAGAGATTGATGAGTGATGAATGTGAAAATCGCCTCTTTAATAATAAGGAATTGTAGCATAGGTGACGATTTTTGATCGATGAAAAATCACAATCTTTGAATGTTGTGGAGAATTTTTACTTGGTAAGTGTACCAAGGTCGAACACAGGGACACGAGCCTCTTCAGCTATTTATCGAAAATTATCTATTAATTCTTGCTTGATTATTTTCTAAATCTAGGTCTTCATGCTGATATGCAAAATGGTATGCAGATGCAAATAAAATGATGCAAGGACAAGTTCATGTGATGTATGCAACTTTGTTTGATTTTTAAATGCAATTAAAAGAGATGCAAACATGAATCATATGCATGCATATATGTATGCACAAATATACCCAAAATAAATAAATTATTGAGCAATAAAATGAAGTTTGATTTCAATGACGAATGGAGCATAATTAAGGTCAAGCATATGTTAATGGCAAATGTTTATAAAGCAAAAGACACTATAGATCATCCAAAATTAACATATTTAATTAAGTGTCAAATCAATGAATAACATATGCCATTATGTAGATAATAAAGCACGCTTCAAAATGAAATTGAAATCGTTCAATTTGGATTTAAAATGCTCCAGATATGCTAAAAACAATGCAAGGGGCATAAATGTAATAAAAACGCATGAAAATAAAAGATAAATGATCACAAATAGGCCCCTAGAGGGACCTATTTGTAATTAGTAAAAATCAGAAGGGCCCCTGTATAATTTCTCCTGTGCACGGGGGCACTTCTATAAATATGAAAATCTAGCAGGCATTTGTGTAAAATTCCCAGGCACGCACGCGCCTAAGGATTTTTATGTAATTTGTAGAAGTTAGCCGGGGTGATCTGTAAATTACCCAGCCCCTCACATGTGGAACACGCGGGGCGAGGTTCGATTTTAGGCTTGGGTAACATTTCTGGCTCGGGACACGTGTATGGATTTGGAGCTTCAGTTGCAGGCTCGGGCCGCCCGAACCTCTCTTTTTCGGACTAATGACGTGGCCTGATCAGGGCCGTTGGATGAACATTGAGGGGTGTCATCCACGACACATGTACTTTCTGGCCCTTCTCCGCCATCGAAAGGGCGGCGTAAACGGGTCTCCGGCGAAGGTGCGTGAGCTCAGTCATGCTCCAAAGAGGCTTCTGAGAATCCCTGGAGCAACCTGAGATGTTGGCGATGAAGATCGAGCTACTGTAGAGGAGAGGGCGCTTCTGGATTAAGTCGCTGATGAACCTACACCGGAGGCGGAGAGGATGACCGGAGCGGGCTTGCCATGTCTGATTATTGAAGCATTCACTTGCAATGGGTTAGTGAACATAGCCGAAGCGTGTGTATTGGTGAAATGGAATGAACGGAGGGCGTCAAAGGCGCAGAACATGAACACCATAATGGATCTTCCTCCGTCGCAGGCAGAGGAGGAAGCTTGGAGCAGAAGAGATTGCGGAGGAAGGGAGAGGGTGTTCGGAAAGTGTGGCGAGGATGGATGTGCGGTTGCGGAGCTAATCGGGTGGTTTGTGATCGATGAGGGTGAGGGGGAGTGTCGGATTAATTAGGAGAAAATTTGAAGGAAATATAGAGGAAAAGTACATGACCAGAGGTGAGTACCAAATGGAGGAGGCTTGGGTTGAGGTTCTGAGCGAACCTCGGGTCGTCGCTTAGACGTGCGTAGCCGGTGCACGAAGCTAAGCAGAGCCAGAGGCACAGCGACACGGTGGAGCACCGTGGGTTGACTCTAGAGCAGGGACGTGCCATTATGGCCCTTCTCCGATCTCCGTCTGTCACAGGGAGGTGGAGGAGGGATATGGCTTGAGCTCTTGATTGGTTGATGGGGAAGAAGATGGGCGGATGAGCGGAATTTGTAGGTGGAGAGGTGGCAGTTACTGGTGGCGGCGGGGCATTTTGAAATGGCTGAAATGAAGGCTGTGAGGGTTGGTCGGAGACATTAGTGGGTGCGCGAGGATGGCGGAGCCTAGGGCTACGTAGAGGTAGCCGTTACGGAGGAGGAAGGTGACCGAAGGTACGACTAGAATAGGAAAGACACGAGGGTGTGACGAGTTGTAGTGGATTGGGAAAGGAGGATTTGAAAGGTAGAAGAAGAGGCTAGGACCGTTGGATCTCACGATCTAACGGTCCTGATGAGGGCGCGGACGGACGGGTTAGATAAGATTGATGGATCTGATCGAGCGGTTACAGGAGAGTAGGAGATGGACGGTGGGGATGAAGTTAGGGAGAGAGATCTAATGGTTGGAAAAAGTAGTGCGACGTGGAGGAATTTTAGCCGCTAGATGCGGTGTTATCCTGCGGTTGAGAAGAAGGCGGGAGCGGGTGGTTGAGATTGAATCAGGAGGTTTGATCAGATGGCTGAGCTAGAAGCGCCAAAGGATGACTGTGATTGAGGCGGGGAGAGGGGATCCAATGACCAGTGGAGAGGCCAGATGGCACAAGGAAGAAGCAGCCACTGGCGGTCCAGAGGGCGCCATGTGGGCCAATTAAAAATTTTGAAAATAGGAAAAATAATGATAAATCAAAAAGAAAAAAATAGAAGCTAAATTAGGACAAAGTCAAAATATGAAAGTTGTAGATCTCATCGAGATCTACAAGTTTCATTTGGTCAAAAATCCAAAAGAGGCCATTTGTACAATGAAGAATTTTTGCAAGTATTTTTAATGTTTAAAAACACTTAATTTTGTGATTTTGATATTTTTGTCTTTTTAATTTCTTTTTAAAACCAAAATAAATATATACAATAACTAATCTGATTTTTAGGGATTTTTAATAATAAAGAAAATAAAGAAAATGTTAGTGATAAATACAAAAAATTAAAGTTAGTGTTCATTATAGGTGATTGATTTATTTGCCAAAGATGTCGAATTAATGAAGATTTCTCTGAGGTTCTTATCTTCGAGGATAAAAAGAGAGAATTATGATGATCCAGTAGGGATTCATCAATGAGGACTACAACTGGCTGAGACATGTACCCCCGAGGATGTGTTCGAGCACAAACCTCATTTCCTCACGATGCTTCCCAAGTTCCGAGGAAACGACCATGAAGAGCCCTACTCTTTTCTCAGAGATTTCAAACTAGTCTGTGACAACATCTCTCACCCTAGGGTTAGTCAAAACTATATTAGGTTGAGAGCCTCTCCCTTCGCCTTGACTGATAAGGCGACATACTAGCTAAAGAACTTAAGGGAGGTGGTCTCGACATGGCTACATTCAAGACTCTGTTCCTAAAGAAATTTTACCCAGTGAGTAGAACTAATCAAATGAGGATCAAGCTCACAAGCTTCACCCAGCATCCCAATGAACCCTTTCATGAAAACTGGAAGAGGTTTGCAGACTTAATTCAAAAATGCACCGGGCATGCCATAAGCAAGATGATGTTGGTTCAGAGTCTTGTAAGTGGTTTAAACCTAGAAATGCAAGGGTCGTGCTTTAAATAAAATAAGTCATATTAAAACTCAAGGAAGTACTATGTGTGTGTATGCATGTATGTATATCACCTTATTAATTTTATAATGTTCCACGATAAATCTTAATGATTTTGAATGCTAATTGCCATTGAGGGTAACCATATCTGTACTGTATCCTCAAAAAATTGAAAATAATATATGTATACTGTATCCGTAAAAAAAAAACTCATATTCATATCTGTATCCATCAAAATCAAAAGTACATATCCATATCTTCTTATAAACGAATACCATCGAATACGGATATACATGTATCCGATTGACTATGAGGCAATATGACTCCTACTATAAAATATATTTTAAGGTTGAGTTTTAGTCAAATTTGTGTTCTCTTTTTATTTATATTTATAGAGTTAAGTAATTGAAAATATTATCCTAAATTTAAGAATAATGGAAAAATTGTATAGTCCATGTCCATACAAAATATAGAGATTTTTACACTTGTCCCTTTTCGAGTTTTTCCTGTAAAACTTGTGACCTAGCTTTTTGCAATTACACTTGTACCTCTATACTCTTAAATTTCACATGCATACCCCTTATGACACTTGTGCCCCTATAATACACTAACAAAAGGTCAATACTATGAATTTTGTACGAATACAATGAGACAATTGTAATTGCAAAAAACATCACATAGGTCCTAGGATACCCATCCAATTAACACATACTAACTCAAGTAAATACGCCACCGTTACATATTGGAGAGTTGGCTAAATCGAAATTATATAGTACATTTAGTCAGGCTAAATCAAGTAGTTTGCTTAGTTCATTCATTGAAAAATTCGAAGTGTAAAGACAAAGGTATCAAGTGGCATCAAAATACAAGCAATGCGAATCATGAGTCTTTCCTGTCAAAGTCAGATGTCAAGACCTACTGAGCCGCGACCTAATGGGCTTAATCTTTGTAAGTTGTTTTCATCCTGTAATACCTAATCTCAAGATAAGGTGGTTCACCTCATCCACCATCCCTTGTGTAGCCCTCGAACCAACCAGACAACAAAGAGAGATGAATCCCATAAAGACAAGTCTTCGAGAGTTCTAAACCATAGCATTGAACTTGATATGCATAGACATGGCCATAATGCATATTCTATCAAGATATACGATCATCATAAGTTAGCACCGCTATCATAATCACGAAAAGCAGGTTAACGTTCAAGGGGACATCTAAGTTAGCAAGTCTACCATTCCAGCTTCCATAAGGTTGCTATGTTAACTAATTCCCTCAGATCCCCCATATACCTCGTGCTGTTGTAACTCTGTTGGGTCTTGCGGTCAGCTCGTACAAAATCCTAGCGAATACTTCACCGTACCTCGCATCAGGAGTAAAGAGCAACTCCGCGAAAGAATTCTCGTGTGCAAGGAGCGCGTTCCTGTTCTGAGGCTCGGTTGCCAGGCTCTCCAAAATCATCGCTGCCTTCCTGCAAACCTCGGGCACTGGATGCGGAGTCTTGACGACTTTCAGGAGTCTGTCTACTGCCCTGTTCAATGGAAGGGAAAAAGCTAACATCCAGAAATTTTGTTGGAAGTTAGAAACAAAACAAAAAAACCGCGAGGATGAAAGAGATGCATCATAAAAGTTCGCAGATGGTGCATGAGAATGGAAACAAATCAGATGTCCATACTTAATACAGAATCCAAATCCATAAGCTTATAATGCGGATACAGAAAATCTGCATCACTGTCATCTTCAAGTAGATAATACGACAGATGAGTACAAAAAATCCGTATACTCCATTTACACACCAAGGTTTATAGCATTATATCATCACCGCATTAACAAACGATTTAGCTTTTATATTCTTTTTTAAGAAAATTTCTTGAAATGACGCCAAGGCAGGCACGCCCTCAACCTCTCAGCTCCGAGCACAACTTGTGTTCAAAGATTCAATGATTAAGCTTATATATTCAACTACATATACAACAAACTTACAATGAGAACCTTACCATCTCTCACTTGCAAGCTTTAGTCTGCAGTCCATGTTGGCTTCTGACAAGTTATAAAGCGCTCCCACAGCCGCAGCCTGTGCATCTACTGCTTGAAAACTCAGAAGATCTACTAAACGCTTGTGTATCTGCACAAGCCGAAGACAGGAAACATCTTTGAGAACAAGCGGCGATGGATGAAAATCACAGTATTCTTCTAATCAATTATAGAGCATCTCATTTCTGCACAGAATTCCTCTCTTTGAGAAAAATATATTATGTATATAAATATCTACGTGTACTTGTGGCGGATCTGGAATGTGATCGATCATCCAAGCAACCGGTAAGAGCATTACATAAGTCAAAAAAATTCCCACAAATTTAAAAATATCAATTTATCCTTATCCTTCGAAAGAAAGTTAATGCTCAACGGATGAAAGAAGTAGCCTCCATATTAGTATGATTTAGATCATTGTGTAGATTATTATAATGGAAAGCAATTCCACGGAATCCTCTTCCACGTAATCTCATGTAAAGACACCGCAACTTCAGTATAATGCATCTTATAAAAACAAATGCTAAACGAATCACAATCTTCACAAAAACAAATGGAAAACAAAAGATATCACATTTCCATTCACCTGTGGAACAAATGGAAGTAGAAAAGGCTCGTTATCAGGATTTATAATCAACCGCCCCAACAGTTCAGCAGCAGCACAATTCCAAGCTTTGAGCGAGGAGCCTAATATCCCCATAATTGCCTGCACTGCACGCTTCTCACTGCTCTAGAGGAAAGACAACACATCGTGTCAACAGCAAAACTCGAGGAATAATAACTTGCAGCACAGGTATTTCATACTAAAAAGTGCACTTCTCACGTCATTTTGATGAAAGATGGCTTGGATGAACTGAATATCCGGAGGTCCAGCAAAGGAGCTAGATTCACGAGTGTCTCAAGAGCATTTGTTACAAGTTCCTCATCCTCTGTATAAAACCGGAAAAACACGCAGCATCAGTTGTGTTAAATATATACAAGATTTTGTCTACAACCCAACGCTGAGGTACATCAACTTTTCCCTACCAGTATGTTGATCCTCTAGGCACTGAAATATGGTTTCCAAGCAATGTCTATGCTGAGCCATGATAGTCTCATTTTCCGGCATAAAAGAGAAGTTCCTTATTATGTTTGAAGCTGCAACTGCACATTGTTGCCTTTCAGATCGTGCTTCATCATCCACATTAAATATACCATCTTCATCTAACCACCACGGTGTTGATTTGCGTTTGACGCCCTTGCCAGTTGCGCCTTCCATGTTGTAGATACTAGTCCCGCCACTGTTAAGAGGTTATTTGAGTCAAAGAGCTGATACCAATTTAAAGAGCTTGAAGCTCCACGACTAACAAAAAAACCAGCACAAATACCCGTTCAAGGAATCAGTGCTGTATTGGTTCAAGGCATCATGCTTATTGCCAAATCCAGTAACATTTGCATTCGCACCCAGTGATCTTCCCCTTGCTGATCTGGGGTGTTCTCTAGCAGGAGCTATATCACGCCAATCATCAACCTATCCACACATCATATAGTTATGCACGTCGAGGGAAAATGTGTGGTGGGGCATTCTGGTATAATAACAACGTAAACTCTGACAAGCATTCACTTAAAGAGTGATCTAGAGAAAAACCAGTCGATTTTATCTTGTAGAGATATTTATATATTTCCATATTCTCTATGTATCGTTTTCTTTATTTTATTTCTTTGTATCCATCTTATGTAATTTACCCATAGGATTCTCCTCTATATAAGAGAGCCTAGGGTTCTTAGAAAAGAACGCACTCATTTCTTCCAACATGGTATCAGAGCGGCGGTCCTAGACCGGAGCTCGTATACCCTAACCCTAATCCACACCCGCCAGCCCCTTCTCCCTCATTTCGGCGCTGTCGCTGCCACCGCCCCTCAACCCTCCCCTCCGCTAGCGCCGCCGCCCTCCCACTAACGCCCCTCCATGGTGCCGCCTCCCAACCGCTCAACGTCGTTGGTTCCCCCTAGGCGCCGCCGGCCCCTTTCTTGAGCCTCTCCACTGCCGTAGGCCCCTCATCTCCGTAGTTTCCTTCGTTCTCTTTGGTATGGATTCGATTGCATAAGTTTACATATGCAATCGAATCCTCACATGTTCTTGTAGACATATCTCTCTCGGTCTACGAATCCCCTGTGATCTTCATTCGGCACCATGTTAGAAAACAAAATCGATGTATCCGCGACAGGTGTCTTCAGAGGTTCGGTAGCAATTGTCAACATGGACGGGGCGAACTATGAGCTCTGGGCTATGCAGTTCATGAGCCTTATGAAGTTTAAAGGTAAGAAGCATATTCTTACCGACGATTAACCGGTGGAGAAAACAGGGATTCACGCCTCGTGGGAGGCGGAAGATGCATATGCCAAAGTTTGGTTGTCAGGAACATTGACGATAGAGATCGCCAATGACGTGTTGCATCAGCCCACTGCCAAGGCAATGTGGGATATTCTCGCTGCAATCTATTCTCAGGCACGGAATGAGACCAAGATACTTCAACTTCAGCATGATATCTTCACGGTCAAGCAGAACGGACAACCTCTCCACTCATTGTACACATCCTTACGCGGGATGTTTGAGAAGCTCCATTGCTTCATGCCTCTGACAGCTACTCCTGAGCAACAGAAGACGTACATGAATGCTACCATGGTGGGAGTATTCCTTGCTGCACTCGATCTTGAATATGTTGCTGGTCGCTCTCAGATACTTGCGGATGCTACTATTCCTCCTATAGAGGAAGCTTTCCGCAGACTTAGCAGGATCACTGTCTCGACCTCTACTGCTAGCCAGACTTCTTCGACAATGGCAGTCTCTAGGGCAGAGGCGGCTCATCTGTCTTTTGTAGACGTGGACCCGTGGCAGAGGGGTCGCATCCGTCAACCCTGCACATATTGTCATCATCACGGTCACTCAGAGGATACATGCTATTCTAAGTATGGTTTCCCATCGTCAGCACGTGTAGCGGAAAAGGTTGAGTCTCCTACACCTTCTACTTCAGATCAGAGATTTGATGATCTCGTAGCCAGACTACGGGATATCATGCCCCCTGCCTCATCTTCAGGAGGCCATTCAGATGTGGCAGCTTCAGCCTCTGCCAGTACATCCGCTACAACTAGCATATCATGTAGTCCTTATGCTTTTACCTCTTGTCATGGATCTGCGATTACATAGTGGATTATGGACTCCGGGGCAACCCATCATTTATGTGGAGACAGAGAGCAACTTACATCATATAGACAGATTCCTCCAGGGAGAACCGTGGTGATAGCCGATGAGACTCATTCCCCGAACACAAGACCGGGGGAGATTAATTTGACATCTTCGATGCCTCTGCAGAATGTGTTACATGCTCCTGATTTCTTTATGAATTTGTTATCTATTAGTCAGATTACAAAGGATTTACACTGTCGGGCTATTTTTGACACATCGTCTCTTATTTTTTAGGACATCCCTGTGGGCAAAATGATTGGTCATGGCCATGAGAAGGGAGGCCTTTATCGCCTGGTCCGCACTCCCTATGCATGCGTGTCCTTTCATACAATCGGATCAATCTCTCCTTACACTTGGCATCTCCGTTTTGGCCACCTCCCTTTTCAGAAGATGTGCCACATTTTACCGCAAATTTCTCCGGATTCCTTCTTCCAGTGTGAAGCGTGTCAGTTGGGAAAGCATCATCAGTCAGCTTTTCCCAGTCGCCACAGTCGGAGCAGTAGCTCCCTTTTAGAGTTATTTCATGTCGATACTTGGGGTTCGAGTCGTGTTCTTGATCACCAGGGACACATGTTTTATCTTGTTGCAGTAGATGATTTTTCTCGTTTGTCAAAGGTATTTCTATTGAAGAATAAACCTGAAGCAGGAGACGTGATCAAAATTTTTATCAATAAAGTGCAGAATCTGTTTTCTTCTTCTGTGAAATTTGTGAGGACCAACAATGCTTTAGAGTTTTGTACTCATGCGCTATCATATTTCTTTTCCTCCCGTGGTATAATACATCAAACAACATGTGTTTACACCTCTCAGCAGAATGGTGTTGCAGAGAGGAAGCATCGCCATTTACTTGATATCGCTCGGACCCTACTTATTTAGAGTCATGCCCCACATTCATTTTGTGGTGATGTTGTTCTTACGACATGTTATCTTGTGAATTGCATGCCTTCGTCTATCTCGGGTGAGAAGATTCCTTTCTCTATAGCCTTCCCTAAGGAGTTATTCTCTCTTACCCCCCCACCCCACCCCGTGTCTTTGGCTCCGTTGCATTTGTTCACCACTTGGCTCCAGGTCTTGACAAGCTCTCTCCTAGAGCTGTCAGATGTGTTGTTGTTGGGTACTCCAGGACCCAGAAGGGATATCGGTGCTATGATCCTTTACATAGGAAATACTATATCTGTGCTGATGTCACATTTTTTGAGTCAGTGATGTATTCTCTCCTGCATGTGACAGGTTGGCCTCCTCAGAGTCGGATACTAAAATCTACATGCCACCTCCTCCTACGAGTTAGTTGTCTCCCCTACTGGTTACACCACCAACACCTCCACCACCACCACCTCCTCCACCACCACCACCTCCTCCACCATCACAGCTGCCTGTGACAAATATTCCACCGTTGCCCAAATGCTATACCTGTCGATCAGTTTCTGCTCGTGGTCATCACCCGTCATCCAGCATGCCCTAGGTTTTTTCTGATGACATGGTTTCTAACGATGGGTCTGGAGATATTTCTGTGCAGGGATCGTTGTAGGAGGAGATTCCTAACGGTCTGGACGTATCCATTACCGTTAGGAAGCAAAAGTGTACATGTGCCTCATATCCGCTTGCTTCACATGTGTCTTTCCATCACCTAACCGGGGAGTTTCAGAGATTTGCAGTTGCTCTATCTGTCGTGACTATTCCACGGACTTACCAGGAGACTTTGACAGATAGTCGCTGGTATTTAGTTATGGAAGAGGAGATGGCTGCATTGTGATCTCGTTGTACCTGGAGTTTAGTGTTTGCTCCTCCTGGCACCTCTGTTGTCAGTTGCAATTGGGTGTTTACTGTTAAACATCATTGCAAATGGGAGCCTTGATCGTTACAAGGCAAGATTGGTGGCATGTGGTTTTACTCAGACCTACGGTGTAGATTATATGGACACGTTCTCTCATGTTGCTCGTCACTCCACTTTACGTGTTCTTCTTTCAGTTGCAGTGGTACGTGACTGGCCCTTATTTCAGTTAGATGTTAAAAATGCATTTTTGTATGTAGATCTACAGGAGGAGGTATATATGCAACAATCTCCGAGGTTTGCTGCTGAGGGGGAGTGTCACTGTCACCAGGTCTATAGACACCATAAGGCAATATATGGTCTTAAACAAAGTCTAAGGGCATGGTTTCAGAAGCTCTCGGATTTGATTGAATGGTAGGGGTTCAAGAGGTCAAATGCAGACCATTCTCTATTTGTGCAGAGAACACCTAGAGGTACAGTGGTTATCATGGTGTATGTTGATGATATAGTTGTTACAAGAGATGATGTGCAGGGAATAAAGATGGCAAAAGAATTTCTGGGCCATCAATTTGTTACTAAGGATCTGGGCAACCTAAGGTATTTCTTAGGGTTGGAGTTTGCAAGGGATGTGCAGGGTCTTGTGATGACACAAAGACAATATGTAACAGACATGCTTGCTGAGACGGGCATGATTGGTTGTCGACCTTCTATTACTCCTATGGATCCTAGCATGAAATTATACGATGGTGATACATATGAAGTTGATAAGAGGAGATACAGAGATATGGTGGGAAAGCTCCTTTATATTACTATTACCAGACCAGATATCTCTTTTGTTGTGAATCGAGTAAGCCAGTTCATGGAGCAGCCTCGACAAGTACATATGGACGCTATACATATGACATTGAGATATCTAAAATCTTCTCTCGATGCAGGACTATTTTTCAAGAAAGGAGCAACTCTCTCTGTGTTCGTGTGCGCCGATGCTAACTATGCAGGGTGTCCTAAGGATAGGAAGTCTACCTTGGGCTTCGCAATGTTCGTTGGCAGTTCTCTTGTTTCTTGGAGAAGCAAGAAGCAAACAATTGTGGTCAGATCAAGTGCCGAATCTGAATATAGGGCTATGGCACAAGCAAGTACAGAAATGATGTGAGTTCAAGCAATGTTAGCAGATTTGCATATAGATGTCCCTCTACCCATGCAGTTACAATGTGATAATCAGGTTGCCCTATTCATTGCAAACAACTCTGCATTTCATGAGAGAACAAAACATATTGAGGTAGATTGCCATTACACTAGAGATATGATTCAGAAGGGTTTGATTTCTACCTCCCATATCAGTTCAGGAGAGCAAACAACTGATATCTTTACCAAGGCATTGCTCAGAGTACCATTTCAGAAGTGCTCGTCCTATCTGAGTATGATTGACATCTATGCTCCATCTTGAGGGGGAGTGTAGAGATATTTATATATTTCCATATCTTCTATGTACCGTTTTCTTTATTTTATTTCTTTGTATCCATCTTATGAACCCATAGGACTCTCCTCTATATACGAGAGCCTAGGGTTTTTAGAAAAGAACAACGCACTCATTTCTTCCAACATATCCACATATAGTACCTAGCTTTTCATCATCAGTTCCAATAACACCAATTATTATTTGAATGACCTTTATGTCCCCACATCTCCTCCGTCCACTTCTTTTCCTCCTCAAGCTGCATTTGTCCCGAACTCCCATCCACGCCACCCTTTCTCATGCTTCCTAGAATTTCAAATGTTATTAAATATATTTATTTCATATCAAATAAAACTCGATATCAAGGTTGCAAAAGTCGGTAGTCGGTACTCGGTCGGCTGGATCACTGACTAAGGATTAATCGGCAGTCGGACGACTAGTCGGATTTAATCGGACTTTAATGGACTTTGAATTTTATGATTATTTTAAATATATAACTTATTTTTATACATATATTTACATAGATTTTGTACGTTTTTGTACTATCATAATAAAATAAAAGAAGTAATTGAATTTAAGTAAAATATTAAGCATATTATAATAGGTTTTCTTATAAAAATATCAAAACATAAAAAAAATATAGTATCTCCAAAGCGAAAATTGGTCGACTAGTGTACCTAGTCGGAATTAGTCGGTACTCAATCGACCACCCCACTGACTAGACTAGTCGGACCTACTAGTCAGACCAGTCGGGCGACTTTTACAACACTGCTCGATATTGGAATGTTGAGCCGACTAAGAAAGGGAGAGGAAGGTCCAAGAAGTGTTGGAATGAGATTATCCGAATGAACCTTAATTATTTGTATCTAAGCTCAAGAATGACACAAGATAGATCTAGACGGAGGCGAAGAATCCATGTAGCCGACCATACTTAACGTAGGAAAACACTTTGTTGTTGCTGGTGGTCGTGGTGGTGTATATCGAGTAAAACTCATTTTAGAAGGTTGTGGCATGATTTGTCTTTTTGTGTCTAGGGTATCACTTTCAAAGGGGACATCCAACCTTCAGTGTTTCTTGTTGTCCATTATGTGTACCTTTTAAATACTGTTAAAAGGAAAAAAAGTGCAATGTCGTAAAGACGAGCACTCAAAAACTTTCGTCCTCACACATTTAAGCATCAAAATTGCAAAAATCAAGAATCTCTTAGGATCATGGAATGCTCTGGAACGTTCTCTACATTACCGAAAAATCACCCCATTTTGTTCATAAGACCCAGATTCTTTGCCTTCTAATTTATATTTGATTTTGGATAGCTGCTTCCCACAAATAACAATCACTTGATCTTTAAAAACACACATAAAACAAGTATGATTAAGTGTGAGAGAACGAGAACATACAATTTGGAGGAGGGCGTCAACTAACCCTTGTATCTTAGCAAGAGGGGTCGCATCCCTACGCATGTCATCCTTCTCTTTAAAAGATAATACCGTCAGGGCATTCAATGCCCATATCAATTCACTTTTCAACCCACTCTGCAATGCCAGAACAATCCTTTTGTTGTTTTGTTCTGGAAAAGAATCATAACTTAGATATATATAGGTTCGACAAGGCATAGGGGAGTGATAAGAAATATGTTCAACAAGGCATCAGAGATAGATACCTTACTATATAAGTGCGAAACTTGCAAACTAATAAAGCTGTATTATGGTTGCCTTTTGAAAGCTAACCCACGGGCAATGGGGCATGACCAATATATACAACATACATTACTGAAGTGCAGATTATACCAATTTTCCCAGGTTAATGAACACGGTAATTTTCTTTAGCATGTAGAAATTAACAGGTCCCGACTTATGAAAATGCACACGTTGCAACAAGATTATGGTTATCAACGATGCTAAATTGATTGGACGGCCTTGACAGCATTTGACGGTTTTGCCGCAATATTTGGCATTAATTATGACACATCAGCTGTGTGGTTTGGGCCAAAATTCTATTTACATTGAAGTTAGTTCTGCTAAAGCTAAAAGTACAAGATTATCAAATTCAAAGCAGATTCTTTTCTTTCAAAAGTTCATCTATTGAAAAAAGACTCAAAGAGATTGAAAAGTTTGTGTCAATGACTAAGTTGATGGATTTTTTTGTGTAGACATTGGTTCCTTAATTAATATGATAAGTTTGTATGCAAAGGCTGCTTCCAAGATCAACACCAAACTTCTCACTCCAAGATTGAAGGCTATCAGTACAATATCGGGTTTATGAGTTTTTTTAAGGAAGGCTACATCTAAGAAATCCACCAACTTTTCTTTCTCCATTTCCCGTATAAATTAGTTTATTTGCATATCATTTTCTTGGGCAATTCTTCCACAAACTGCATCTAGAGGTGCATCCATCTGAGAATAACTTTAAGTTTCCCATCATGGAATCAAAACTACACACTGACTTGGACTCTTCAGCCAGACAGTCTGTGAATCAAATCTACAAGAAGGGAAAAAGGGTTTTTTATGTGCATAAGGATAACATCCATAGCCCTGGCCTTCCTCGCAATCTCTGCAACCCAAGAGCAAAGATTCAAACTTTGGGCACATACAGTGCAAACAAAAGACACCAAGGCAGAATTTAAGGAAAATCTACCAGCTGAAGCCAAATAGAAGGTTCTTTTGTGCACTACAGGGGATCGCATCTAGAAACTGAACATTTTAGAAACCTAGAACCTCCACGAACTCTGAAGCAAAACTCTAACTTTGGACGCCTACATCCACAAATAGCTCCATTTTTTCACATCAAGGAAAAAGAAAATTGGTTCTTTTATACACTAACCTCCAGGACGGAAAATCCTCTCAAGCCGAAGGCAAAGATGGAAAATTTCCACGATTTGTGGGTGGGTACACAGTTCTAGGGCTTTTCCCGGAGGCTTACCGGCGAAGGAGGCCGAGAGGTGGATGGTGGGTCCAAGGAGCGAGGCCGGGGCGGCGTCAGCGGCGGCGAGAAGGGAGGAGACAGCAGCACTCTGAGTGCTCCCGAAGGGACGGCCGCGCTTCGCCGGCGTCCCGGCGGCGCCGGCGGTGGGCTTGCTCGCCGCCTCTTTCTTCTGCATATCCACAGAAACAACGCTGTTGACGATGCTGTTAGCCTGTTACCTTAGCTCAAGTGGGAAAAGATGAATTTGGGGGGGTGTGTGTGGGTGGGTGGCGGGGGGACTGCAGGGCTGCTGTGCCTTGATTTTTTTTTAAATCCATTTGATATATCCAATTTTATAGACTGAATCTACTGATATTATTCTATATGCATACAGAATTTCATTAAAATACTTTATTTCTACCTATTTTATCTTAGAAGTCAAACATTTAGTCAGACTTTCTCAAATTCAGAACGAGGTTTTAAATTCCATTGTTGTTGACTAGTCAGACTTTCTCATATTCAGAATGGGTTGTTCTTGACTTTTAAGATAAAATATGTCGAAATAGCTGATTTTGATGAAATTTATAATGTTGGATTTATCAAATGGATTTTGTAAAAAGAATATTGAAGGCTGCAGCAGCTCCTGTTGTGGGTAACCCTCAAAGCGGAGGAGCTGCTCCATGCATAGATAATGTATTCCCTCTTGTCATTGCCAAATATCATGGGTGCATCTCATTTTTTAGAGAAGGAGACATTATGGAACTCTCGCATGTCCAAAACGTTTAGTTTTGTCTCAAATTTGATCAAGAGGATGCACTTCTATCCATACTGAAATCACTAGTCATGAAGAATCAGTTTTTCTAATTTCAGCTCAACAAAAGTGCTATGGTCAATCTCCTAAAAGAAGGGTGCTAGTGCTTGGGAGGGATTATAGTCAAAGGGGGTCAGCCCCCAATATTATTCTGCCTTGAACAACTAGGATTTTGATGAGGTCAAAGGATGTTCTGCTTCGAGAGGGAGGGAGGTCTTGAAGACTAGCACACCGGGCCAAACTAAGCACTTCGACCTTAAATCCATACATGGAGTGTAGGTGAGGCATCAAGGTAGAAAAGGCCTAGCTTTACAGAGACGAGGAAGGACTATTAGTGGGCAAGTCTTGACCTTTAAAAAAGACGGGAAAGAACCTTACTAATAGGCTCACCAACGACATGGGAGGAAAATGACTATTAGTTGCTAAGGATAGAATAGAAAAAAACAAGTTCAATGGTTTTGAATCTCTTCTTTACAACAAAACTGAAACACACCTTATGAGAGAAAGCACTCATGGTCCTTAGAGCTCATTGCATGCCTCTTCTAGATTTCATATCTTCCACTGATGAAGAGCAAAGATCGCTTTGTTCCCCGATTGTACTATAAGCTCGCTTGCTACTTCATAGTTGCTTCCCTCATTGACTTCAAAAAAAAAGTTGATTCCCTCATGCTTGACCGCCTTCACTCTTTCTCGAGCTTTGCGGCATATAGCACAGCTAGTCAAGGAGATAAGGCTCGTGTGTCCTTTTGTGTGCATCTACTCCAAAAAAAGTAGGCTCTCTTTTCTGGGACTAATCTATGCATTCACTTTCGTTGCAAAGATGTTCCAAAAAAGTAGGCACGTGTTCATCGGAACTTTGATGCCATATTTCAGTATTCGGCTAAATGATTCTTTACAAAAGCTAGGGCATTTCATGTTACTCTTTTTGCACTTTACTCTCTCAAAAGTCTATGACCATTCTTCTTTAGTTTTCCGAAAGCTATGTATTGTAGTAGTAATTGTGCTTCAGTGATTTTACTACCGTCTAAATGATTTTCAAAAAATCCCAAATTCCAAGTTAAGTAAAATAATATCCTTATATGCATCTCTCAAAATTTGGTATCTCACCATTTGAAATTTTTATCATTTTATTTTATATGAACTTTCAGATACATAAATCGGATCGCATGTGATTTCATGCTCAATTATAGTCCTTGAGAAGGTATCTATTCATATGCTTCTCCCTTCCTTCTTGTAAGACAAACGAATTCATCCAACTTGATCATGGGAGGCCAAAAGCATGGAACTCAAAAGCCGTGCAAAGATAACGGGAGATGCAACAAGCTTTGCAAGAGGTGAAGAGGGCAGGGTGGACAGAGAAAGATGAACGAACCAACACAGGTGGCTGGAGAGGAGGTTAAGTCAATGATCTAAAGCTTAATGTAATCAAGTTTAGGATCATTTTAGAACGTGAGACAGTTTTCTGTTGTAAAGATTTTCATATCTGATCTTCACCTCAATTTACAGCTGCTTTTTAGTTCCTTAAAAGTTCTTCTTGACTGTAATAAAGGATCTACTGTTCTTTGCTCCAACAATCCCACCATACATATTTCCTCTTACCTTGAGATGGGCAAATTCCTTTTTTCGATATCTGTGACATTTTGACCTTTTGGAAATGCAAGACACTTTGCAGTCCAAAATTTCACCCCTTCAAATGCCAGTTTTCAAATGCTTTTTCAATCAAATGCATCTGATCTCCTTGTTATCTTCTTTTCTTCACTAATGAACATGCCCTTGTGGAAAATGTTAAACTTATGATCCACTTATCGGTCTTGTAATTGAGCTTTCTTTCAGGGTTTCACTTAATCAAGCTTTCTAATGCCATTTCACTGTTGATCATGGCATATCATTCCACAGTTTGGTTCAGTTCACCTCGAGAAGTCGAGTTTTTCAGTTCAACCAAACAAGTATTTTGTTGCACATCCTCTGGTCTAAGATAGTTGGATACCAGAGCAAGCTCCTTGTGCTGGGAAAAAAATAAGCATTGAAGGTGTTTTAAGTTTGTATTCCTTATTGAGAAGCCAACAGATTATATCTACAAATTGTATTCATTAAAGGATGGCAATGATAATACTAATGTCAGTTTATCACAACAATCCACAAATCCAAAAAAGGCCATAGCTCAATTACGCCGATGAATAATCGTGGCATCGACATCCTTCAAGCAATGGAATCTCTCACACATCTAGGTGACCATATGATTGCCAAAGTTCGTTTTGAAAGGATTGATCACCCAAGTTTTGCCTATCTATCTGATCTTCGGCCATAAAAACTTGTGTGGAGTTATATTCCCCAACCTAAAACTAATCCGGAAACTATCAAAAGACGAAGTGCCAGTCCGTGTAAGAGAAGTTCTTGCCCAGATCCCGTGAACAAAATACACAAATGAAGAAGTGTACATGTTCATATGCAAATGTGCAAAAGGAACACATGGTGTCATCTCCAGCGCCCCACTTGTCGATGTACACCTTTTTTGGATACCTTTTCATTTACCTTCTTCTCCCAAAAGCCCAAACTGAAAGTCTAACCTTCACAACAATCTTATCATTCCAAATGATGTTATGATCACGGTTAACAGCTGATAAAATTAAGGTAGAGGAGGACACACGGCGGGGTAAGTTGATGGAGCTTGAGAGTCCTTCCCCGCAAATCCAGCTATCAATGGAAGAAGAAACCAAGGGCGGCAAAACCTTACTCAAAGAAACAAAAGTATGTCATAATCCTAGTAAACTTGGAAAGAATATGTATTTTTTTGTAAAAATTTCATTGCTACATGCTGTGGAATTAAATGCAATGATGCGCCTTGATTCCGGCATATTGATGCAAAGCATATACGATGTGGACAGGAGAAAGCAAACGGCAGGTGTCCTGGTGATGGGAATGTGTGTGAGATGCAAGAGTAACAGAGAAGGAAGGGAACAAAGATATAATTTAGAGATATAACTTAGTAGAGCTCACAAAAAAATAACCCAAATCTTCAGTACATAAAACCAGTTTTAGTTGCGGTGAACATACTTAGATGGTAGAATTCAAAAACCCATGTTCCAAATACACTTCAAAAAATATTAACTTAAAATACTCTTAAAGCATTAGATGAAAAGATCTATTTACCAAAGCAAATCCATAACCATTGTTCACTTTCCACCTGAGTTCTTCAAAGTCGCATTTTTTTAGCTACATTACGTGGCACTCCCAAGGACGCCTGTGATGACCCTTAAGAAGCAATACCTCTTTGATTTTTCATAAAACCGCAGCATGTAACCACATACCATATCCTCAAAGCCACACCACCATCAAAAACTATGTGATGGCATAATAGAAAGAGATTATATTACAACCCAGTTTGATGCAAACACCTATACCCGAGTTTCTTGAGTAAAGAAACGACCCTTTCGCTAACTTTGGAAACAAAAGGATGCAAGAGATGGGTTTGGCTCATTCAACTGCTCTGTAACTCGTATATTGGCAATGAAGTGAAAAGAGAATTAAGAGAGGATGTGTTTTTTTCCATCCTCCAAAGATCAAAAGCGAAACAAAAGGATGCCTCTCAAAAATGGTAGAAATTAGGTGTAGCATGCAAGAGATGTAAACAAAACGACTGTGGCGATTATTGTGTAAACACCTTTAGGCAGATGTGAAAATATGCAAGCCAAAAGCATGACTACTTTCCAACAATTTTAAGCTTATTTCTCCTACTTTATTCCTTCCATACACATCATCCAATGGCACTTAAAAGACAAGCACATGGACCTTTTCCTTATGATATGAGTCTCAAGCAAGGCCTTAAATGTCGGTTTCGGTCACCATTTCGGTATCGACCAAAACAGAATTTCGATGGAATTTCTACCGAAATTTCGGTCATTTCGGTCATTTTTTGTACTAGGACCCCCATATTTCGGTCATTTCGGTCATTTCGGTCGAATTTCGATTTCGACTAGATATTGATATTCGACGGAAATTCGACCGAATTTCGCTGAAATTTGAGACCATGGTCTCAAGTAATAGGAAACAGCAACAACAGTCTTTTTTCCCCTGAAGTGGGGTAAATCAAATGAACTAGTTACTTTCAAACATGTCTAACTTGGATCACTTTGTAAAATTAAATCTAAAAGAGGGCATGCCATTCTTAATCGTTTTCTTCCAACATATATCTAGAATCTAGTATTGCGTCTCCTCTTCCATAACTCTTCATCCAACTCATTATCATTTAAGTATTATAAGTGTTAAACCAACTCCTTATCATTAATTCCCATTGCGAAGCCGGTCCAACTTTCTACAACCACACATCCATGGGAGCATCTCCATACAGCTACAACAAAAAATCCAACACCAAGAGGTTGGATTCTCTGCCATCAGAGACGTATAATACCAATTCATGTAAGTCGAAACATTCCACCATTAAATTCTCGACGACCCAGATCTCTATGAGAACTCCTAATCCATTCACGAAATTCTCGACGACCCAGATTTCAAGGTCCAATATTGACACTTTCGAGGCATCGATGAGTAAAAACTAGGGTTTCTGTTGCGCACGACTCACCAGCGAAGGAGGCGGGGAGCTGAAGAGTGGGGCCGAGGAGGGAAGCCGGTGCGGCGGCCTCAGCCGCGGCGACGAGGGAGGAGACGGCGGCGCTCTGGGTGGTCCCCGGAGGTCGGCCGCGCTTCGCCGGCGTCGGCGCTGCGCCGCCTCCGGCTTTGGTCGGCGGCTCCCTCTTCTGCATCTCCTCTTCTCCTCTGCGGTTAGAAATTGCCGCGATTGATGTCTGCATGTGAATAAACATAATCGTGGGACATTTACAGGTATACCACTGTAAAGTAACATTACTATACTTTCTCTTCAGTATAATTCTTTTTTACCTCCTGATGTTTCTAAAATACTAAACACCACAGCCCGTGTATGTTAGCTTCCATCCATATAACTGTGAAGTTTAAAGGAATCTAACAGATTACACACTATATATAATTTATCCTTGGTAGTGAATAAAATTTGCACAGTGAATAATTTTTGGATAACATAGTATATATATACACTTAATTATATCCTCATGGATTCTTGAAAGCAAAAAAAAATCTTTCCTAATCATCATATTCTCTAGATTTTTAGGGTGAAACTTATGCATGCCCCCTTCATTTCTTAGAGAAATAAATATCAATAATCTTTTATAGATAGATAATATATCTTCTACCATAAAATTTTCCTGAACATTAGTAGATTTTACTGTGGACCAATCTAATCAGATAACTTTTAAATGTACCAACTTATAATGGATCCGTATACTAATTATCTTGTTGGGTATCTATTTTTCTAAGGATCAAACTATAGACCACCATAAAATAGGTCGATTTTCCATCTAATCTCATTACCACTTATATAGATACGAGGCTTAATTCTAATCTCAAAAATATCAAGTTTCTAAAATTAAGCCTGATAGATTAATATTTAATTCTATTTATATCAAGTAAGGTGGTCAAATATATCGATATTCTTCATCGATTCACTTTTCTTCATAGATATACTAATATTCTAATTGTTGATAATAAAAAGTACTTATAGAATTATGTGTTTGATATTTTCTATTTGACATAAATTTGGAACACGTGTAGTTTATGTTGTACTCACTACAACAGATGTCTATTTTAGGGACGGGAAAATGTGACGGTCGTTGGATGACCGTACCATGTGCATTCGGTCGGGACGATCATCGTACGATCGTCCTGTTTGTTTACGGAGGGGACGATCGAATAACCATCGTCCCTTACAAATGGCGTACATGGGATGGTGGGAGCAATGGCCACCCCTTCCTTATTCGGACGGGATGTTCGCTTAGAGACCGTCTCTTCATATTCCACTGGACGGGGCGGGTGATACTGAAACCATCCTATATGATCCCTTATCCCTTTCTAACCGAATATTGTATTCATGAGGACTATATGGGACGGTTTCAATCATCCCATATAGCCTTCTATGCCCATCCTACTTATTGAGTTCACGTTTTCTGGTGACACGGAGGAGACGGGCGTAACGTTCGTTGCATCTAATCAATCCAGCTCTCTGCTCTGATTTGATCTTAAGATCAGATCCTCACCGCTCCTGTCCGCTTGATCTCAGCCACTCCTCCATCTGATTCATCCGTTCCCGCGCTACCATCCACCATTGGATCAGATCTAATGATCTGATCTCAGCCCTCCGTTTGTGCCCTCACCTTAGCCGTTGGATCTTCTAATCCAACGGCTAGGAATTTGTCTCCTACCTCTGTTTACTCCCTTCCCCAGGCATTATGCCTACGACCGACCCCGTCCCCTTCCAATTATTGTTCCTAGCTCCAACCACCTACGCACAACCTGGCGCTACCCCTCCATAGTTGTTACCTCCACCTTTCTCGCGTACCCTTCAATGATCTCACCCCTCGCTCTAACTCCTCTCACTAGCCACCGCATCCTCGCCTTGTCACCACCATAACGATCGGAGACTCCTCCCTATAAAACTACCTACGTCGACCCCCAGCACCCCCATCCACCACCCAAGGTGCTACGGCCTATCTTCCTCCGCCCTCTGGTGACAGTGGAGGGCGGCATGTTGAGACAACGATGGTTGCAGTTCCCCGGTGAGATCTGTGGCCTCTCCGGCCATGTAGCAGCGCCTCCGGCATCCGCTGAGCTCTGTGCACCGGCCATGCACGCTGGGCGACGACCCCGAGCATTTGCTGATGCTCGTCCCAGGCCACTACCTCCGATGTCTTCCTCTTCGACCTCCAGAATCTTCTCCTCCCATGTTTTCTTTGACTTTTCTCTCAATTTATCCGCCGTCTACAACCGATTCCACCTCCACCTGATCATCTCTATACCACCACTAAACACCCACCACCTTCGCCAACACTCCCTACCACCCTCTCCCTTCCCCAGAACCCCTCTCCGCTCTGTCCCTTTTCTTCTCATGCACACCGGAGAAGAACCCACCAGGGCCTCGCCTCCTCCCACCCACGACCCTCCAATCACCTCACTTCGCACCTATATGCTTCGGCTACACACTAACACTTGCAGATATTCAATGGCCAGATTGCATATCGCCTCTCCGATCTCAAGATCTGTTTACGACATGGTTTGGTCGATAGCCCACTCCAGCCACTCTCGTACCTTGCCTGCTGCTCAAGCTTCATTGCCGGCTCCTCATACGTCTACATGGACCCTTTGCCCACACGCTTGAACAAGGAGGAGCTCGGGCAAGGTCGTCGGAGCCTAGAAATTGCTGCTCATCGTGCGGAGGCAGAGGAGGAAGAAGGAAGTGCAGATACCGTCCGATCTATACGATCGAACGTTCCTTATATCGCCATGCATCTCAGTACGAGCTGTCAGGTTCGGGCTGTCCGAACCAAACACTAGAGCACCCTGATGATGTCACGTGCCACCCGAAGCTGAAGCGCCTCCCGAGCCTGGTCCCTCATGTGCCTCATGCATGAGGGGCTGGGTAAATTGCATGAAGGACCCTACGACTTTTGAATATTACATTTTGGTCTCCAAGTGTGTGCCTCACGTGTGTGCCTAAGTATTTTACAGGGAGGCCCCTTGCAGCTTTACAAAATTTTAGAAATGCCCCTGTGCGCAAATGGAGAATTTACAGAAGAGCCCTCCGATTTTAGAATTTGCAAATGGGTCCCTTCAGGGTCCTATTTGCAATATTTATCTTTGTTTTTCTCGCATTTTTATCACATTTATGCTCCTGCATTATTTTTTTCATATATTGAGCATTTTAACTCCAAATCACATGATTTCAGTTTCATTGTGTTGCTAATTGTATCTTCTTTCTAGTGGCATCAAGAATTTTATGTTTTGACACTGAATTAGAAAGGCTATATTTTTATGTACTATGTGTCTCTTACTTTTTATGTTAAATGCAAGTACTTATCATTGTTGCACAATTTGACTCTGAAACCGATCCTTATTCCATTGCTCAACAATTTGCCAATTCAAGACATATTTGTACATCTTGTCTTGCATACTTGTTTGCATCGCATCAATTGAAAGCATATCATTCATGCATCTCACCTAATTGCATTTAAAAATCAAATAAAAATCACATGCATCATTTCTTGCATTATCTACATTTTCTTGTGCATCTGCATGAAGACCTAAGCCTTTGGAAATAATACTCATTAATTAATAGATAAAATTTGATAAATAGACGAAGAGGCTCGTGTCCCTGAGTTCGGCCTTTGTATTCTTGCCAAGTAAAATAATTTCCACATATTCGAAGATGTGGTCTTTGCGGAACCATTTTCTCCACCTATACTGCGATAAAAGACGACAATTAAAGTGGTGAAAATGATGTTCATCAATAGTTACATAGTCGTATCAGAGTTATTATCAGAGAGAGTGCAAGTGGTTAGATGTGGATCTGTGTATAAGGAAGCTCGTAGAATCCTTGTTGCATTACCATCTTCTATGGTCTCGTTTTTTGGTAATCTCTGAAGACATAGGTTTTTCTATCCCACATTGAATCGTGCATCGGATTTCGTATTTGATTATGCAAGTTGCTATGTTCAGGAACTTGTTCTTCAATATCTTGGATTTCTATTGGATTGCGATATCTTATCTGGATCCTGTAAGGGAAGGGCTTTTGGAGGACTATGAAAATATGAACTTCTATTATATGGAGGGATGTAATATCTCTTGGATTGATAATTACTTGCAAGAGTTTGGACCTCATTGATATGATCCACCGAACTTTAGATGCGTAAATTTTAATTTTGGAGGATTTATCCTTTGCTGTCACTTTTGCGGATGTGGGCTTCTTGGGTACCGGGGGCGTTGTGATCCCAAGAGTGTTCAAGTTGCGTTGGTTGATTGAGGTATCAAACTTCATTTGGACTCTCGGACTTCGGTGGGTGGTTATCGGTGAAGCCTCTTCAGATTCTTCGAATTGAAAAAAAGAATTCTCTACTATGCATCATCAGCCCTTGCTGTCAAAAAATGAAAGGATGACCACAATTAATGTGTATTTTTAATCTTGTTGGGTTTATCTCGTTATTTTTTTGTAAAAGATTTTTCATAGTGATACATTATTAAATGAGAATGGTTTTTTCTTCTTCATTTGATCATATAACTCAATGATTTTTTCTATTTTTATCCTAAAAATGTGTTCCGTTGATTTTATTGTTAATTAGCTTTCCCCATGAATTTTTCCGATTTCAGACTTGCAAAAATGAGGCCTAGTGGGGGAATGGCCAAAGGCGATGGTTACACTTCTTCTTGTGATTCTAATCATGGAATTTCAAATATTATATAGCTCGTTTTAGATCGATATATTTCAACATAAATCATGATTCTTATTATGATGATTGTAAGGAAGCTCACTATGATTTATTCCTCAACCATGTATGAGAAGATGGAAAATCACATATAATAGAGATGTCGGATCTCAAAAATGGCTTGATGACCCTTGTCAAATATGAGAAAGATGATCAAAATGACGAGGACGATGACGATGATGATAATGAAGATGCGGAGCATTCTAGTATCTCGACACAACCGCGGGAGGGATGTCAGGACAGAGAGAGCAGAGAGGGGAATGAAAAGCCAAAGAAGAAATGAAAATGGGAAGATCAACCTTCGTCGAGAGAAGAAGTGAATGGTGTAGTAATATGTAACTTTTATTTTAGTATTCACAACTATTTACCATTAACATTATTGTTTATATATTGTATGTTTATTATTTGATCCTGTTTTTATCTTGTTTAATCTTGTTTGATCTTTATGTTTTATCTTGTGATATTTTTATTGTTGATAGCGATTTACTAGTATGCATTATTATTGTGACTTCATATAGGATGTGGCAAAGTTGGAGAACATGAATATTGTTCTTGTCATTGATGTCTTGTATGCATACATGCTGTGATTAAACTGAAGGCATGTTGTAAATTTGATTTCTATATGTATATGCATGATGTATTTTTCAACAGATGTGCCCCTACAAGGGGAAGGGGACGCATACTTCATGGAGCTTGACTTCAGTACCCATCTCCGTCTCTTTCTACCTAAAGCTATTGAAATAACAAAGGCGAGTACGTGGAAATTGATTTAACCACTTATGTTAGGATCTTCTTTCTACCTCCTCTACAACTGTTGCATGTTGTAACGTCTATGTCTCTCCATTCCGATGCCATTTCTCTTCTATATTTTATGATGTCATATTTTTCATTTTTTTGACATGATTTTTTTTAGGATACGCATAATTTGACGTATGCCATTAGCTTTTTCGAGTGCATTAAGTACTTAACCGACAGATGCGACAACAATCGGTCTATGAGGAAGTTGCTATATGAGCGGAGTTTTTTTACATATTTGATGTAAGTTACTTTTTTGATCCTTATTGTTTGACTTGTTAGATCTTTATTGTTGATAGAGGTGTCCTAGTATGCACTGTTATTGTGATTTCATAAAGGTGTGGGGAAGATGGAGAACATGTCAGATGTGCAATAACAACAGGTATTATTTTTTTCTGGGTGTTGCTCATACGTGACATTCATGACCGTCCCATATAGACTTTTGGACACACGTCGTAAATTCAAGAGGTATTAAATGGGACAGTTGTAGAAGCTGATAGGGGGTAATGACCATCCCCTATACCATAACCCTGCTCCATTTTACATTTGAAATGGTCACAGAAATGGTTATGTGATGGGTATGGCCGTCCCACTAAAAAATTAGGCCATCTAAAAAATTAGGTTTGACGGTGGTGACCGTCCCATCTTGATATAGATGGGACGGTCGTCACAGTCCCATCTAAATGCATACATGGGACGGTCACGACCGTCCCACATATAGCGACTTAGATGGGACGGGTATGACCGCCTCATAATAGCTTCTTACATTGATATGGGAGAGACCAAACAGGATGATGACGACAGTCTTGTTCGATGATAGGATGGGACAGGCGGTGTTCCCATCCCATCCAAACAGACGGGATGGTTGGACACCCGTCACATATACTCTGAAGGGACGGTTGCGCGTGCAGAAGAGATGTTAGGCGACTGTCACCTATTGTGGTATAGGTTTTAGTGACTTAATGAACATCCAAAGACTTGACTTAACAAGAAAATGAAGATTATTCGAATATATCTAAATATAAATATCATTCACAAAAAAATCTAGCATGGTTGAACATGTATGGTATCAATTTATGTAAGATTGAATCAAAAACATACAATTGATTAAAAAATAAAGTCAAAATGAACTAATATTTACGTGAAAGGTATAGATGATATAATTTATCATTCATAACACTATTTTTATATAATGAGTAATCATAATTGATAGATTATTTGTTTAACCTTGGCCCCCTCTTCAACAATGTTTTGGCTCTGTCTCTGTCCTTCCCTCTTTCCATATTGTGGTGTGTTGTGGCTAGCTCGTACCGTGCTTCGTGGCTTCCCAGATCCTGCTCGCAATCATAGGAATGGAGTATGATGCCAGCCACAAGCGTAATAATCGTTGTATCTACATGATCGTTGTCGTAACATTTCTGAATGCTAGCGAATTTACTGATGCAAAATCAAGTCCAATTACATGAAATCAACTCAAGCAACAGTGATTCGACTCGATTAAAAACTATCTGAATAACTAATTGAATGAAAAAAGAATTTATTTCCTTATTTGTTGTAACTCCTCGAGCTGGATGAGAAGAAACACTCACGTCCAATTTCTAAGGAGGATCTCATAGGAATCTATCTTGATTTTTCTTTTGCTAGACCCGTAAAAAAGCCTACCTTCTTACAATTATGTGGTTTACTCGAACATGGAATCTAATTATGAAAATATAACATCCTGCTTTTTTGTTACTATCCAAGATTTAAAGACATTTCAAAATAGAGAAGTCTAGACCGAGCAGAAGAGCAACTAGCCGGCTTGTTTTTAATTTATGAATTATTATAGATAATTTATCAGTAGAATGGAGGCAATTAGGAAAGGAAGAATCAACTGGAATTTGGTCCAACTCAATTCTCACTTGTTTGATAGTAATAAACAAGATTAATAAGTATGAAATTATCACATATATCCAAATTCAAGCATCCGGGCACACATAATTCTTCTTTTTGGGCATAAGATTTTGTATTGATACTAGTAGATTTTATTATCTTGTCTTTTATCAATCAATCGTTCTTTTTATACTTTTGTTCCTTGATAACAAAAATATGTATATAAAAAATATTATCTTGTCTTTTATCAATCAATCGCTCTTTTTATACTTTTGCTCCTTGATAACAAAAATATAAAAAAACTCTTATAATCATCCAATTTTTTCTCATTTTCCTGCTTATTTCTGATTTTCATTACAATTAATCTTTGTAAAGATTCCTCTTTACATTGTGAAATGTGATTAGAGTCATAGTGAATCCAATATAAAAGTAGTTACAAGTTTTAAAGAATTGATTTACTAAAAATAATTGGGTAGAATAACCTGGCTTGTGTTTTCAGATCGAGTTGGCATCGATGTGGTGAGTAGAGATAAAATTAAATTGAACTCTAAATTTAACTAATTTGGCAGAGATGTGGAATTATTAATGAAATTAAATTAAAAAAGATTAGGAGACTTTGTGTAATTTGATGGAGGTGACCCTAACTCACCTTGAGATTCCATCACGCTTATTCCTACACGAGAAAATATAAAGGTAGTTTCTTATTATTTGCACATTCTTCGCCCTCTCTTCACCATAAGTGTTTGAAGCTTATGAAAAAGGTGAAGTAAGAAACATAATCTCTCTTGTTTTGCCTCTTGAACCACCAATTATTTGCTGATTAAAATGTAAATTAGGATTATCTTGATTTCTAACATATGGCAATGCTTAGATGTGAGTAAATTTAATGTAGATGGCGATTTTATGATTGTTTGATGCAAATTCAATGTTGAATGAGTGGATCTAGTCTTGATTTTCATAGATATATTGCATCCATCTAATTCATGAACATTGAGCTAAAAAACTGAATAAACACACACATGCCCATTAATATAGCGTTCTTGTAAATACGTGCCAAAAAATAAGAAGCATTAATTAGAAAAAAATATAAGCACGAAAATATCAAAGAACTAATAAAATCAAGAGAAGGAAGGAAACCCAAAAACAAAACTCTTCAAATGTATACATGCACATATATATTATACTAAGTTCGTTGATTTTTTTATAAATTAGTATCAACTCTAACTGATGTGAAATCACCTTCACATGGTAAAGGTCAATCATATTAATCAATGAAAAATCTACTACAATAGTACTTTTATATACAACCAAATAAATCAAGCACCAATTTTGAGTAACCCGCTGTCATAGTTTATTTTCTCATGCATATTGTCACGCATGGAACTATTTTCACCTTTATAGTAATGTACTTTAAATTTTCTTTATAACAAAACCATTTTGAAGGTAACCGAAGTTTGTGAAACTTGGAGTTTTGAGCTATTGTGTATATTGTAAAAATAATCACCCGGAACTCTGTTATTTTATGTACAAAATCACCTCATTTTATTTTGACGTATTTCACTTTTTTTCTATATACTATAACTAAATATATAAAAATAGAATCAAAAAACATTTAAATAATTCATAAAGTGCATCAAAACAAGTAGATATATATATATATATGTTATATGGTATCTATATTCCTAGCTTATATGTTTTATATAAAATAAACATAATCCTTAAATCCAAAAAAAAACTCTAACAGAGTATATAATATATTGTAGTATTATATTAAGATACAATATGTAAATATTATTAAGGAAAATAAAACAAATATAAAACAACCAAAACGTGTGTTTTACACCTACAAAATACATACAAAAATTCGAAGTATGTATAAATGGCCTTGGTCTACAACTTTGATTTTTAATATTTTTTAAAATTTCACCATCTACTATATTTTATTTTGAATTATCCTTTCTTTTTTATTTATGGATTTTTTTGAACTTCCACGTGGCTGTCAAACTCAATGCCCGCTCCACATGATTGCACGCTATTCACTAAATTGTTACACCTTGATTCAACACGACATGTTTATTAGGATATTGATCATATGTTGTAACACTGGGTGATTTAATAGTAGAGGGTCGCTCGATCGCGATCGAGCGATGCACACAGTTTCGTGGTTATCACGGGTTATGTAACATGAGAGGATCTGCGTCCTGCCTGTTAACCCCTTTGATCGTAGCATGTTCCCATTCAAACACATGCGTGGCACATTCCTATTGGCCACAACACCCCTCTTCCCCTTCCATTGTTCCAGACTGAGTCCTCTGCTATAGCATCCTCCTGCTGTAATGCAGGGGATGCGTCAGATGAGGAATGGATGATCCGGATAGGGGCGAGGGATATCCGTGTCGTCCATTCCTCATCCGACGCATCCCCTGTGTTACAACAAGGATGCTACAGCATACGATCCACTTGCTCCATTGTTCATAGTCTTCCTCAACTTTTTCCTCCTTAGCCACTAAAACCATCTACATCACAACCATCGATCTTCTACTGCTCTCTCTCTCTAATCCATCCTCCTCGCAACATTTCCCAAGAGAAGGCCCTAAGATTTCCAGCCGCCATCATTAACTCCTTTTGCAGCCATCGCCTCTACCACCTGCAACCCAAGCCTCACATGCAACCTCCATCTTGTAATCTCCCCAAATTCCATTTATATACAAATCCTAACCACTTGATGCAATCAAACCTCTGAATCCCGACGTACCTTCTCATCCTCATATTATCACATCTTCTCCCACTCGATTCAAATCCATTTCCATGCCTATATCCACAATTGCCTGAGATTCACCCTTATATCCATCCTATGTGAAACCTCCACGCCCATTTCCCTTCAATCTCCATGACAAGCTTCAAGTCAAGCGACGATGAAGGAGGGGCCTCTTTGAAGAAGAGGACATCAGAAGTATATCTGATGTCCGATTAAGGCCCTAGCCAATCTCGATCATTGCCTCCAAGACTGCTCTCCACCGCTGATCAACATCAGGAGCATGCGGCCACCTTCGACCATGCAAGTACTTTTGATCCATCTGATTGCATGTCAGGGGACATCTACACTGCCCGTTTCAAGAATCCATCACGTGAGGCCGCTCACGTGAGTGGGTCAATTGTAGTTGGTACCCTGATGTTCTCTTTATTTGTGTTCAGGTCCTTCTCCACCTTACACTCTAGGGGCCTGTTTGGTAAATGGGTTGGGTTGTACCGGGATATCCTCCTATGAATAATAGCTGTTTGGATGGTTGGGAGGGTTGGAGAGGGTTGGAATGATAAATGTGATGTGATGTGATGTGATATTGATTATATGATATTAATCGTTAATAATTATAATATATTTTTTTATGTTTTTTTATTTAAAAGTGGTTAAAAATATTATAACAAAGGAAGTGTATAGTCCATACAACTAATTCCAACCCAAGAATGCGGGGACAGAGAGGGAATATGTCAGGTTACCCTGGGTTAACATGGCAACCAAATAGATCTTAGGGATGCACATGGATTGGATTGGTTCATATTTTAGCTTAATCCGTGTTCAATCCAACCTTAACCTATTTTTGTTTTTCGAATCCAATCAAATCCATTAGATATCTAAATCTAATCTGATCTAATCTATTTGATTACAAATTGGATCGGATTGGTTCGGATTTTATGCTTACAATTTCCTGCACAATAGTCTACTTTACGCATCTATATTTTAGAATACGCTAGCTCTCGAACATTCGAATAATGACTTAAAAGCGATCATATGAATATAAGTAAACAAAAGGAAAAAACACATATCAAGTGAAAGTTGAAGAATTCCATTAATCCATAATAAAAATGTGAAGACCACACAATCAAACTAAAGGATTATATTGAATTTAAATTTTAATTTTTCTTTAATAAATAATACATTAGTTTGTTTTTTTCAATTGATTTCTACCAAATTATTCTAATACAAACAGTACAAGTTATCAAATAAAGATACAAAGACAAGTTAGATAAATAAAAAAGTAATTTCTGTGATCGGATATTGATGAAGTTCATGATTAACTTAGAATGTTAATATATGCTAGACCCAACCACTCACAAGAATATCCTTCAAGACTCTATAATATATCATTAAAAATGAGAATCACATAACATTCATATTCGATTGAGTATAAAAGAAAAAACTAACTTAAATATAACCTACCATTTAGGCACCACACCTCTCATTTAAAATGGACTTGAATTAGAATTTATTTGTAAGATTATATCTATAGTTTAAATATACAAATTCTATGAAAAATATGAATAAAATTATCTGTCGAATTAAAAATGAAAGGAATTGAAATAATTCTTATTTCTTCTCAGATGGATGTGTGTAATTGATCCAATTTCATTAGTAAAATAAGGATGCAAACTAGAGCGAGTAAAAGGTTAGAAGCAAAAAGATCAAAAACATCTAACAAATGTACCATGCAACTATCCCAAATCTATTGTCTTTTAATGAAGATAATAAGAATGGCATCATACATAGGCCAAATGGTATCGAGTGGGAGGAGATTATGTTGTTTGAGACGAATAGTGACATTGCTGGGATGGGGACTTGACAAAAAAAATTGGGTAGGAATAACATTGTGCAAGAGGGGGCATCATCGAAATGGAATGAGAGGTAGTCAGGAGGAATTTTGACAGCCAATAGTGAAATGAGAGAGAGAGAAGGGAACTGGGAGATGAATAACATAACATGGATATATAATTTTACAAGTTATAATCATACTTTATTATTTTGGAGATTTAACATTTGCCTTTCAAGAGAGAAGAAAGGATGATATCAAGAGGACTTGTATACAAGATTGATATTGGAAAAATGACATGAATGGCATTGATTATGTCCTTAGAGAGAATTCGAAATAGGTGCATGATGAATCTCCATTTTATCACCTTTTTTCTTTCATTTTAACCTTTAAACCCTAGCTAAATGCATGTAAATATCATTATTTTGTACAAATTAACATTCATTGCTTATTGTATACTTATTTTATTTATTATATTGTTTAAAGCCAAAATAAAAGAATAAAGAAAAGAAAAGAATAAGAATAAAATGCCAAAGGTATTTTATGACCCTAAACCCCGAGACCAAGTCAAGAATTGATTTGATCGACAAGGAATAAAGTAGGGGGAAATAAGGGCCAAAGAGACGATAAAGATCACATTCTTTTATTCATCAATAATGTATTTATGGGACCCATTTTATTCTTTATTATTTTTACAATTTTATATTTTATAATTTTGTAAATATTACATGTAAATATATAGAATAAAACAAAACCATAAAGAAAAATACAAAAATAAAATAGTCTATATAAATACATAAATAGAATACATATACTTATACCTATATAATGCATACCCCTATTTATTTAAGTATATAAATAACATCGGAAAAATACAATAAAAATATATTTGTGTACCTAAAAATAAGTTATAAATATATACAATATGAAAATAAAATAATAAAATCAAAAATACAAATAAAAATAAAATGTACAAAACATAAGTCAATATACCTATAAATACACTTGTAAAAAGTAACTTGTAATAGACTCATACAAATAAATAAAAATAATATTAAAATATTATATAAAATAATAAATATTTTTATTTTATAATCAAAATTCAATACAATCATTTACTATTTTTTATATTTTGGAATAAAGTTCGCTTTTTATCATGTAACGTCCTATGCGGACCAATCAGGAGGCGAGGACTGTTGACCTCGGTTAACAATCCTTCCCCGCCTCTGACTCATGTCGAAGCCTCGAGCATCCTGTCTTCTCTGTTTCTGCCTGATTGCTCTGATCGGCGAAATACCTCGAGACCTTCATGAAAATTGTTCACATCATGATCGACATCCACACCCACTCAATAGATTCCTCTGATCTCTCTCTCAATTATCTCTATCGAAAATCACCCATAACTTTATGTATAAATAAAACCCAAATTTGTTCCATCCCCTTTAGATCCCTCTCCGAGCTCTATAGTGTCTCCAATCATGTGCGTGGGAGTTCACCGATGACAGAGGTACTTTCCCTTAGGTTCGGAGCACCGCAGGAGTAGGAGAGGAGGTCCAGGAAACGTTCCGATGGCGTCCCGCTCCTTGGCTTCCCAGCCATGTAAGAGTTGCACATTCTACTTTCCTTAGATAGATTTTCATTCCGTCGTTTCATTTCCGCACTTAATTCAGTCATTATATCATTAGAGTGTCATAATTTCACTAGTTTCGATCGTGACTCCAGCCCTTTCATCGTGATTCGACCCCTCTTATCGATGCGCCAACCATTCCATTTCCTCCCTCATCCGCTTCTTCGTCGATCTGACCCCCTTTGAGTCCTCCTGGATCAAAGGACCGATGCTCCCTCCGCTGCCTATCGTCGGAGCACCTTCATTTCCACTCATCCCCTTGTGAGCTCCACTAATAACGACCCAGATCTGATCGCCCTTGCACCGTGAAGCTTCCTATATCTTTTACAGGACTGGAGGACCCTGTTTGAGGGGTCTTCGAGGTATTCGAACAAGCCCAGGTCTTCAAGCCATCCAAGCCCCCATCGATGGGGCCCAGATCCATTTGAAGGGGCTCCCAACTGCGGATCTTCCTGACAAAGTGTTTCCCCATCTCAGCACCGAACGAGGAGGTTAGGAGTGCCAGATCCGAGCAATCAAAGGAGCGAGGGAGCTCTGTTCTTCCCAATTCATCCATTGAGCTCCTCCACCGTCCGATCAAGCGTCGTGCTCCAGATGCAGTAGATGACGTCCGATCAAGTGAGCCTCCACTGTCAGATCTCCGCCCTAGGTTTAATCTCAGCCCGTCATCGTCGAACCGTCATCATGCGCTATGGAGCTGCCACGTGTCCAAGTGAAGAGATCTAAGTTGCTGGCCTGCATGCAAAGAGGGGTAATTTGCAGTAAGCCCCTTTTGCATTTTCTTATTTCTTTTTAGTACTTTAATTATTGTCTGGAGTGTAAATAATTTTGTAAAAAATTCATATATCCCCCCTTACTTTCACGCATTTGCCTATGTGTCCACTCTAGCTCAGCTCACGTGGTTTGCCACGTGAGTTGGGCATTTTGTTGGCATAAACCCACTGGTTTTGTATATTTATTTTTAATCCACAAAATTATATATTCAGTGTTAATTTTTTTGGAGAAATTGTACGTGGGACCTGAAATTTTTTTATATTTGCATAAATGCCCTCCTAGGGAATTAAAAAAATTATTTATTTTACGGAAAGTTACATGTATGCCCCTAGGTTTTATGAAGGGGTTCTGAAATGCATATATATTTTATTTTAATTACAAATAGGTCTTGCCATAACATTAAATGATATTACTTATTTATTTTGTTAAAAATGCCTACTACTTGTACTTAATTTTGAAAAAAATGTATGTAAATGCCTTGAGGACATATTTTCATGCTCTAATTTTTAATTTGTATTTTTAGGCATTTATCTATTTATTAAAATTCAAACAATGAGCATTTTCTCTATCTAGTTATAAAAATGCCAAAGAATTATTGAATTGCCTTTAAAAATTACAAAAAATATATGATGCGTATTATGACTATATTAACTCCAGATAAATACCCTAAAAATAGAAAAAGAAAATGACAAAAAATTAAAAGATCCAAAATCTAGTAAAAATGGAAAAATCACCAAAAAATCCAAAAATAATTATTTTTGTCCCTGAATTTTCTATATACTATTATTTATATATTAAAATTGATTTGAGGAATGTTTTACACTTTTTTTGTTATTTTTATCCTTCAAATCAATTTGGCCTATTGATTGAATCCCTATTTTGGGTTGTTTTTTATTTTAAAAAATATCTAAAAACATGCAAAAATTTCATAAAAATCACAAAAACATGAAAAGAAAATAGAAAAGCCAAAAATATTTTTCCTATATTTTTGGATTATATATAGATATGTATACTATATACTATCCATGTGTGTATGTATATTATCTATATACTTATAATATGTACTAATATGTTTGATATATATATGTATATTTTATTTAGAAAAAGAAATTACAAAATTAAAAAAATATATCTATACATTAATATATATACCTTATTATTATTATTATTAAATTACCTATATTTACTATTAAGTTTAAAAAATAAAAAACCCACAGAAAAAGTTTAAAGACAAGTATGTACATAATACACATTGATTAGCAATAATCATAGGCTACCTAGCTTGCTCTCTTTGGTTCATCCACTACATGCTTACATGCTATACATTTTTATTTGTAGAGTATAATAAATTATGTCTCACATTTTTGGCTATTCATCGTTTTTTTACATTGTGGGTACTTGTTGATGGACTTAGGGATTTCTTGCAGGCTGCCTCAACGACACTCTATCTTTGCATTCCATGAGGATACATTTTAGATCCGTTTGAAAATACATGGTCATCGATGCACATATATTTGTATGTATTTATTTATATATGCATGTATCTACATGCACACATATGTGTTAACGGATTAACAGGTAGGATCGAATTGAATTTTGGTAAAGATTTGATCCAATCCATACTTTAATGGATTTCACAAATTCCAATCCAATCTGATCCATTAGAAAGATAAAACCAAACCAATCCAATCTGATGACGTCAGACTGGATTGGATTACGGATTTTATCTGATCCGTGTGCACCCCCATTACACCTCGTGGCATACATGGAAGAAATTGCAAACTCGCCCCATCAGGTACACATAATTACAAGGGATCTCTTCTATACTTGTGTTGCTTTAAAATTATTGTAAAATTGTAAGTAAGCTCTTGACTAGATATCGTATTACTCTCTGCTCCCATCATATTTTTGAGTATTTTGAAATTCTTTATGATGCTCACATTGTGCTCTAGAATGTATTAAATTTTGGGGATTTAGGACCTAATTTAAATTAGTTATAATTAATGATTGGTAATACCAATTGGACTTGTTTAATTGATAGGAAATTCATTTTATGGATTTTGAGTAGAATTTTTGATATATTATATATCTTTGGTGCCACTAATAGCTCACCAAGTTTCATTGAAAATATTATAATTTGATATCTAGAAACTTTTAAGCATGTTATTGAGTATCTTTCCAAAAAAATCCTTGAGGTGTCTCATCATGTTATCTATGCTTGTTATTTTTAAGAATTTATTATCATCTTCTAATATTTATTAAAAAGGAAAAACTATTTATTGTGTGTCATGCCTTGTATTTTTAACTTATTCATCTTGCATCCAAAATTGTGAACATATAGTAGATGCATCTTTTTATATAGGTCATCAAATCTAAAAATTGTTGTGAAATATTGTGTCTATTTTTCAAAAGCAAAAACATTAAAAAATCTTTGAAAATAAAAAAACGGAAAAAATATCAAATTCCATAGCACAAAGAGGTGGGAGCCATGTTATTGTGAGCTATATTTTGTGAAAAATATTACTTGAGATTTAATCCCCAATTTTGGAGCAAAAACTTGTTTTTAAAGTCCCTTACTTTTCTCTTATATTTTATTTTCATAATTTATCTGCTTCTCATTTTATTCACATATTTTTTTCTATTTAAAAAATCATGGAGATATTACATCTATACTTTTATTATATTTTTATCTCATATTTTCTATTTTAAAAGTTATATTCTTCTTTCTCTTTCATATATATATACAGATAAAAATATATCTTCATTATCATTATTACTTTTCTTTTACTTTAGTAAAAGTTAAATTATAACTAGAAAATTTTTGAAAGATGTTAAAAAAATACTTCAAAAACACAAAAAAACGTAGGCTAGGCAAATTGATACACAGACCAAGCATTAGTTATTTGGCCTAATTAGTCAATGATGAATCTGTGATTCATTAATTTAATTAGCTGAAAATAGTGCTTCGTATTGAGAAATTAGATTCATTCGCATTTCCATGCACTTATAAATAATTTACACAAATTAACATTTCATTTTGCATTCATATTCATCTATACATTTTTACTTAACTTCAAACATTTTTAATTAATTCATGATAGCTCCAATACGAAACTAACTTCATTGTGTACGTATTACTAACCTTAATCAAAGAAAATCCAAAAAATACTAACTTGTGTATATCTGAAATAAACTCAAACTCTAATTTCAAGATAAAAAGGCATAAAAGTTGATATCTCTCTCATACACTGGCAAATTTCACCCCTACTCATTTTTGAATTAATGTGCATTCAAATCTCTACAAATCAAGATCAAATTTAAAAGAATCAAAGTTCATTTGTGAAAATTAGATTTTAGGACCTAATGGTGCATTATACATATTCACTGATTTTTGGCCTATCCATTCATTTACATATTTGACCCTTATTTATTTCTTTCTTTTTAATTTCTTTATTTCATTTCATACTTTAACTCATTATACAAAAATAAAAATTCCAAAAAAATAGAAATAAAAATAAAAAAGACCATTTCTGACTTGAGTTTATTGACCTAATCCACCTACATAAATTTCACCTCCCTAATCTATCCTGTCATTAACTAAACCTACAAAATCTAAAAAAATGATATTTGAGTCCATCACATCATTCCACATCATATTTGATTTGTGCATGCAATATTCATCCACATAAAATCAAATAAAAATTACAAAACTTAAATAATGATATTTTGTATTCATAAAATCTCAACAAAATAATCATATCTTGTACACTTGGTTTCATTTACATTTGAGTCCTTCATGAACATTGTATATTACATCTAGACGAACATTATTCATGTTGAGCATTTTTGCATTTGAGTCTATTTATTATTTTTAATGTATTAATTTCTACATTATTTGCATTGGTCAATGATCTTGGTCAAAGCATGTCAGGTGGCACCACCTCATCGGTCCTTGTCAGCGTTTGGTCAACCCCTTTTGTCATGTAGTGCCTCCTTCCCAACTATTGGATCTTGTTTGATCCAACGGTCCTGATTACCCATCCGCTTCTCTCAGCCCCCACCCACATGAGCCTCACATGCCACCTTCCCAGACGTTGGATTGGGTACGATCCAACGGCATCCGATTCTTCTCCTACCTCCAGTTGCTCCTTCCTCTTACCACCGTCGCTTGGAGACCCTAGCACTGCCGTCTACGTCATCTCATCCAACCACACGCAACAACCTAACTACCCATTATGCATCTGTAGCTCTATCTCTTCCAACCTCCTCTCCATTATCTCATCTCCATGTCAATTGAAACCCACCACCCAATCATAAATCCTTCACACCCCATCATTATCGATCGTTAGAACCCTAATCCCCATGACTCTTCCTCTATTATCCCTTCCAACCATCAACTTCAAATCCCTACGCATGTACCAGATCTCTGTTATCTCCTTCAACCCCAAACCCAAAACACTACACCTCTTCGTCACCCTATTAAACCCAAGTCTGATCTCATGAATCTCTATCCGCCATTATCTATAGAGAGAGAGAAAAAGATCAGGTAGGTGATAGCGGACCTGATCCTTTAGGTGAAGTCCTCTTCAATGATGAGATCCATGGTCTAGCTGACCTTGTTGTTGCTTCATTCCCAATGAGTGGCTGAGACTCACCATCATCATGGCTTGAGTCAAAGATTGGAGAGATCTTCAAGCTCCTCCGCTCTTAGGCGACATTGACCACCAAACCCCCTCAGGTATATCCCCTTCACCTTCCTCTACTTCTTTTATCCGTGCATCTTCTTCCTCTGCCATCGTCTCCTCCTCCTCCTCCTCCTCTTTCTTTCCGTTCTTCTTCCTCACTCTACTTTGAACCCAATCCAACATCTCTGCTTTCACCTTCCTCCCCCTCCTCCCCGTTTCGCTGCCTCCATCGCTCCTCGTCGGAGCCCACCACCCAACCCTCTTCTTAGTACATCACGTGCCATGCCAAACCTTAGTGGCTTGAGCCATCTTCGCATCTGCAGGAACAAGTCAGAGCCCCGTCTCCTTCATTAGCTTGTACCACGATGACTGCCAGTCGTGTGTCTGCCCTCCCTCATCAGAGGAAGAACATCAAAAAAAGAAGAAGGAATCTCCAGGTCTGGAGTACAGCTACTGCAAGATCAAGAACAACCTCAATCTCAACCGTCAGTCCATGCCCAAATTTGCACCGTCAATCCATCTTTAACGGATGCACCAGATTACTTCTAAATATCCTACTCAAGTCTTGTGGCTCGGGTCACATCGAAGCAGCATGAAGCATGCTACGTGGAGGATCTCCCCAAACCTCGAGCTGCCACTTGAACCAGACACATGTCACTTGTCTCGCATGTGTGACTTAGGCATTTACGGACACTACTCGTGCCTCTTGCAAATAACATAGAGATCCACTCATGCGCCTTGTGTACGTGATTGGGTGATTTTGCACCAGAGCCCTTCCGCTTCCTAGAAATGGCAGGAACACCCCTCGTGCTAAGGTAAATTACAAGGAGGCCCAAGCAGATGTGAGAAATTGCATAACAACCCTCCAAAGGACTAAATTGATATCATTTTTTACTTTATTTACAATTTGATCCCTAGACTTCATTTATTCATAACTTTCACATCCATTGTCGGATTTTAGCGTTCTTTATGTCGATTTGAACCTCATTTAATTCTCAATCATATTAAATAGTTAATTTCACAATTGCAGACTTTATTTGACAAAAATAAATTGAGGATTTTATTTGTTGATATTGAGCACATATAATTTTCCATGGTGATTTTTACTGCTCAATTAATCATACAATCAGGAAATATATTGGGGTTTAATTTTTTGATCTTAATTGAATATTCATTCTATGAAATTCATTAGTTCCTTGATTGAAGAGATTGGCTTGGCTTGATTTCTTGCCTCTGCACCTGCATCCATCATTGCATTGCATCATTTTATTCATCAATTAAAAATCATAAGAAAATATTGCATCCATTTCTTTATTTCTCTCTAACCACATAGCATAACATCATTTCATGCATTAAATTATTTGTAAAATTCATATGTCATATTTCTCTAAGTGATTAATTACATTTCTTGTATTTAAAAATCCGTAAAAATTTGAAAAAAAAAAAAACAAAAAATACTTAAAAATATATCTTCTTTGAAAATCTAATTTTCTAGATTATTTGATAATTAATCTAAACTCTCATATTTCCTCTCTAAGTTCGACCTTGGGACTTACCCAAGTAAAATAAATATAATTGATCGCACTAAGATTTAATTTTCAATATTAATCTCTTGGTGTGCTCATTTTTTATAGATCTCGAATTACCCGGCTATAATTAAAACGATGGATTAGATAGGGTAATTTACAAGTCAGTGAGTCAGTCACCTCTTTGATTTCAACCTCTGCTCTTGTTCAGCTAAATAAACATGCACACTGCATTTTTATTTCAAATATCTTTCTTGTTTTCATCGGGAACTTACCATACTTCACCGTCGAGATAAGATCATATTCTGATGAGTTGGTTATTTTCATGTATCAAAAATGGTATTGTTGTCGTAAGGCATAGCTTACTGAGTTTATTTTTCTTATTAGATTTGTCACTTGTTGTTATTGCTTGTCTACTTCCATGTGTTGCATTTTTTGCTTATCTTGCATATGCTTATATCTGCTGATCTTCTTCTTTTTTCTGAAAGTCTGGAGAATCGAATGACTTCTTAAGAAATCGAGCAGGTTATGAAATTGGAGGTTGCCTTCTAATGGAGAAGTGGTTGTGAGGGCACAAAGGAGAGGAGCAGTAGAGAGCCCTAGTGTAGCTTAGTTTTAGTTTCTGCATGCCATTTTTGTACATATTGTATTTAATTATATATACCAGTTTACATTTGGAAAGGTACGCTTGTACGAGACTTACTCAAACACTTAGGGCATGTGTTTAACTCATCCTGAACAGTCGAGGCCCATCATGGTTTTCTCGAGTTTCTCATTTTTTGACTTTATTTTTCCCTTCTTTTTCATTTTTCTCTAGTTACATAGATTATGGGTCCAAACTCCTAAAAAAATATATTACTATTAGTTAGATTGGATCAAGTCACATAACAACATATTATGCACAACTAATAGAATTTTTGGTTACGTTGGTTTTATCGTGGAACATTTAGTGTAATGTTCAATTCTTGCATTGCATCCACATGAAGAGATTTTTGTGAAGCTTTGTGACTACATCTAACCTTGCACACATCATCTGCTTTTCACTTGCATTGTCTTTTACAATTATCCCTCCGAATTTAAGTAATAAGGCATAAAGAAAATTGAAAAATCATTAGACCAACTCCTGAAAAAGGTGAAAACCAAAAAAATCTAAAAAAATGACTATTAACACCACTTTGATCCTAAATAAAATCTATAATTTAGACCACATTGTTGTGTTCTCTCAAAATAGGGATGAAAACGGATACAGATATATATGAATATCCGCTTACCGTATTCGAAATTTTACCAGATATGGATGTTCGTATCCGAATATTAATCGAATACGGATCGAATATGGATATGGATTGTAAAAATTTTCCGGATACTGATACGGATATAGTAATGGCTCGAATGTCCGGATCCAGATATCCGAATACAATATTTAATATTATTTTATATATTAGGTAATATAATATAAGCCACAACCCTGTATTTTTATATTAGTATTATACATTATATAATACAATATATTAATGATACTAATAAATTTGTGCTTTTTTGGGATGGGCACAAACAAAAATTGTGAAATCCTATCCCCTTTTTTTTCTTCCAGTCAAGAATGCAAGTCATCTTGACACTCCATTTTGTCATGATGCAGCTTATTTATATTTCATTGCCATTTTTAAAATCATTATAAAGTTTGATAAAAATTCAATTCCTATACATTTGTGATATTTATTCAACCCGTATTCAGATTCCATGTTTATTAGATCCATGTTTGGATTTCACTCTTTATTCGTTTCATATTTAGATTAGTTATTTATTTGATCCATTTTCGAGTCCACTCTTTATTCGATTCGTATTCAGATTCAATAAATATCCGATTCGGATTCGGATCTGTATTTTTAAAGATATGGTTTCCATAATGCATATCCGAATCATATTCGTATCTGTACTCGTATTCCATAGAGATAAAACGAATATGGATTTGGAAATAGGCATATTCATTCCGTATCCCATCTGATTTCATCCCTATCTCATAAACTTCATTGTATGCATGTACCTCTCACAAAGACATGTGAGCTTCCATTTAAGGTTAATCCCAACTCCTTGGCCGTATATATATGACACTTACACCATGAGCCCCTATCTTTGGAGCACGGTCTAGAGCATTGCCTATTGTAACCAACATAGAGTAGGAATTCCTCAATATCATGGAGGATTTTCTATAGAACAAGGTGATTTCACCATCTTGTCAATGTACTTGCCTCATCTCCGGTGTTTTGCTGCCTGAAGGATCGGGTGGACCAACTATATGCTTAATTGCCTTCACGAAGGCTGTCTCGTGTACCTTTGGGGATAGGTTGTGTTCTACTGTGAGTATCACCGATATTCAACCTCATGTTACACAGTGGTTGACAGTGCAAGATGTGTATAAGGACTTGCTTATTGCCACCTGGTACAACCCTGAGATTATACAATATGCAGAGCGGGAAATCCTTAAGGAAGGCCAAGTCCATCGTAAACATTTACCAACATAGGGTCTCCATGACCTATACTTAAAAAGATTGTCTGCTATTATATCATCTATTGGACATGCAAGCCCACGACGAGCCATTATGCAATAAATATTATTGCAAATATCATTTTCTGATCTGACATGAAGAATAACTAATTTGCATAATAAGCCCCTTAGTACAATTAGGGTTATGTACCATGGCCATCTTGATGATCATACAACTGTTGATTCAGTCATTGAATCATAGAGGTTGGTGCTTGGATGAATATCTAAAGAGTTAGATTGAGGACTCATTAAGCACCGTCAAATGATTGTTGGGAGATGATCTCCAGCCTGAGTAGGAGATGACAATCCTTTCTCATTTAGGCTGATATCTGACCGACCTCTTGATGCAGGTCCTCTGCATAGGAGTAGAGATTCGGAGGTGTCAGATTAGTTAGGTCAAAGAGTTGACTTAACAAGATCGAGATAACCAAAGTCCTATGTCGTATGCTGTCATGATATAGGCATGCATCCTCTGACCGGAGACAGATGTGTTACTATATGTCTGAGTATGTACATTTAGTAGACCAATAGGTTGATGACCTAATCAAGGTCTATACACCGGCACGCTGGTGTGCATATAAGGGCATATGAGTAATACGGTCTCTCAAAGGGATCATACAGGTTCAGTTACTGAACTAGAAGACATGAGCTCACTCATGAGATATTGGGGAGAACCAAATTCCGTGCACGGTCGTCTTGCTTTGGAAGCTTGACTGAATTTGTAGGTTTGATATATACTTTTGGAAAATATATGATCAACACCTAGGTATGATATATGCTTTTGGAAAGCATATGATCGATACCGACTCCCAATGATCGAATGAGAAACTTGATGATAAAACTCTGAAGTAAACAGTGTAAAATTGATCTTATACTTCAGCTTTATTCTGAGTCTTCCAGCATGAAGGATGTATAGGTATTGGGAATACCTAAGGGTGATGTGATCATAAACGGATGTATAACCATGACGCTTCCATTCCTGGGGAGTGATGAAATGGGTATGGATTTTAGTGACTTCTCTCAGTAGAGAAGTAATCTGATCGTAGTCCAAATGTTGGACATTGATCTGAATTGATTCAGATGCAGTGAGAAGATTAGATTTGCGGTCTTGATTTAATCAAGCATCTATGCGAGGCCCGAGATCTAGATTTGAGATATGATCTCAATATCCAAGTCACTATACGTGGAACAATACAATCGCCGTGTCCTTATCTCCAAGTATTCGCGGAGAAAGCGCATTATCCTTGAAAGAGTTCAGGATAATTTCATTGTTGATATATGTATCCGAGCATTAAAAAAAGAGCATTAAAAAATAGATAACTAAATGTGATTTAATTATCATGAATAATATGAATTTGATACATATTATAAAGAGAGTTATCTAAGATAATTAAATATGATTTGATTATCAAAGGTATTAATAATGTGAATGTGATTCACATTATTTGGGCACATGAGAATACAGATCCAAGATGATTAAATGTGATTTAATTATCATGAATATGAATAATGTAGATAGCACTATCCATAGTAATCATATATATATATATATTATAAATGTGATTTATAATATTTAATAGAGAGCAATTTGTAATTTACATTTGTTAGTTAAATGTTTATGTGCATTGGATTCACATTGGACAATTAATTGAAAAATGTAATTCACATTTTATTTTGAGTTGTGAATGTGATTCACAATTTTCCAATGATAAGATTGCAATATTCACAAAATAATTATGAATTATTTTATTGAATAATTTACAACAAGTGTTGTTGTAAATCTTGGAGATTTCCATGAAATAATATAATCTCATGAGATTGAAGGATATGGAGAAATCCTCAAGCGCATCACGGAAGCGTGAGCGTCGTATCAGATACGACGAAGAACGACTACTCGTACTAGTTGTTCGGAGCAGCGGAATTTAAAAAATTTATTCGATGAAACCACATGATCCAAGAACAATTCTCGGACCGTTTCATCTATAACCACAACAAGTATAATGCAATACCTCTTGAAGCGTGGTTGATCGAGTCTCTAAGGTTGCGTTTGGTTGGGGGGTTACCCCCCCACTTTGGGTGGGTAACCCTCCAAAACCCCCACTTTTAACCCACTAGTGGGGCCCACTCCCTTCCCATCAAAAAAAATATATTGTACCATCATATCATTTAAAAATTATAAAATACTCAACTTCTACTTACTATTCCAAACTTCAATACAATCACATCACAACAACCACCCACTTTTTCAAATTTCAATACAATCATATCATAATAACTACCAACTTTTCAAATTCCAATACAATCAAATCACACAAACCCTCCCAACCCTTAACCCACCAACCAAACATACAAACACAAAATCGGGTTATCCACCCCTGGATAACCCACGAACCAAACGCACCCTAAGAGAAGAGACCTCCTGTCTCAAGTCCGATCGTCAGAGAGATCGCTTGCGAGCGCGGGGATGAACCGCGTAGTCCTCGCAATCCAAGAAGTTGATCCAAGCACGGTTGCTCCTGATCTCTTCGCACGAGATCGAACGTCTCCTTCGTGGGCGAAGCACTCAAAGTAGACGGAGAACCGCAGAGCGTCGAAGCGGCAGCACGAAGGCGAGGGCGACGATGATTCTCTCCACCAAGGTGGACGACCACCAAGAAGAAGGGGGAGAGAGGGCTGTCGAGTATGGAGAAAGAGAGAGAGAGAAGAGTGCTACAATAGCATGTAAAGAGAGAGCCAAGTATGCCTCTCTATTTATAGGGTTTTGGGATCCATGGATCTCAATCCATATGACATAAAAAATCAATGGATGAGATTGATTTATGTCAATCCAATGGTCAAGATTGTTGTTGGTAAAAACCAACAACTTGTGATTTAATTTTGATAAAATATATTTGATAAATCAAATAAATATTAATACCAAATTTAAATCAATCAAATAAGGAGAGAGAAGGCAAAGGAGATACTCTCCCCATATAGAAGAGGGGACGGCCACCAATTTCCCAAGGGAATTGGGTGCCACCCCCCTCATTCCTAATGGGGAGTGCAATCTCATGATTCCCATGAGATTGCACATCTCCTTGATTTTCTCTCTACTTATTTTCCAACAACAATTTGTTGGTATTTTAATTCACCAAAATAATTCTCAATTAATTTTGGGAATATTGCAATCTTGACATTGGAATATTGTGAATCATATTCACAACCCAAAACAAAATGTAATTTACATTTTCAATTAATTAGATAATGTGTATCCAATACACATTAATAATTAATCTACTAATATAAATTATATTTAACTCTCTCTAATATATTATAAATCACATTTATAACATATTATGAATAATTGGATATCACTATCCACATTATTCTTATCCACAATAATTAAATCACATTTAATTATATTGGATAATTCTTCATACATCTTGATAATTAAATCACATTTAATTATCAACTTCTCTTTGCTTAGATTTTATGGAATTGTTCTTAAACCATTTAAGAACAATGCTATTTCTCCATAGATACTTGGAGATAAGGACAGGGCGATTGTATTGTTCAACGTATAGTGACTTGGATATTGAGATCACATCTCAAATCCAGATCCCATGGACCTCTCATAGATGCTTGATTAAATCAAGACCGTAAACCTAATCTTCTCATTGCATTTGAATCTCATTCAGATCAATGTCCAGTATATGGACTAAGATTAGGTCACTTCTCTAATGAGAGGAGTCACTAAAATCCAGACCTGTTTCATCACTCCCTCGGAATGGAAGCATCATGGTTATACAATCGTTTATGATCAAATCACCCTCCAGGTATTCCCAATACCTACACATCCTTCATACTGGAAGGCTCATGATCATCATGAAGATAAAGATCACTTTTACATTGTCATCTTCATAGTCTGATCATTAAGTTTCTTAATCTTGGTCCTTTGGGATATGATACAGATCATATGCTTTCACAAAGCATATATCTTACCTTCAAATTCATATCATGCCTCTAAAGCATGATGACCATGCATGGAATTTGGTCAATCCCAATACCTCATGAGTGAGCTCATGTCTCCCGGTTCACAAGTGAACCTGTATGATCCCTTTGAGAGATCGCATTACTCATATGCCCTTAAATGCACACCAGCTCGCCGGTGTATAGACCTTGATTAGGTCATCAACCTATTGGTCTGCCAAATGTACATACTCAGACATATAGCAATACATCTGTCTCTGGTCAGAGGATGTTTGCCTGTGATGTGACAGCATTCATCATAGGTCTTTGGTTATCTCGATCTCGTTAAGTCAACTCATTGACTCAACTAATCTGATACCTCCGAATCAATATTCCTATGCAAAGGACCTGCATCAAGAGGTCGATCAGATATCAGTCTATTGAGATGGGATTGCCATCTCCCACTCAGACTGGAGATCACTACTTGTCAATCATTGATGATGCTTGATGAGTCCTCTATCTAACTCCTTAGATATTCATCCAAGCATCAGCCTCTATGATTCAATTAATGAATCAACAACTGTATGATTATCAAGTTGGCCATGGTACATAACCCTTATTGTACAGAGGGAACTTATAGTGCATTCATTCATTCAATATCAGAAAGGGAGTGAAACAAAATCAATAACTTTTATTGATAAATCATTTATTACAATAACATTTATTGTAGGAATGGTTCGCCTCGGGCTCACATTGCTAACAATCTCCCACTAGCCCTCAGAACCATTCAGGAACAACCCTTAAACCCATACTTATTACATGCTGGTCAAAAACCTTCTGTGTCAGAGGTTTGGTAAGAGGATCAGCAACGTTGTCGGCGGAGGCCACCTTGGTGATGATGATGTCACCATGCTTTTGAATCTCCCGAATGATGTGGTATTTCCTTTCTATGTGCTTGCTCTTCTGATGCCATCTGGGTTCCTTCGCCTGGGCAATGGCTCCCGTGTTATCACAGAGTAGCGGGATGGGAGTATCAGAGGAAACTACGCCAAGCTCCTGGACGAACTTGCGCAACCACACCGCCTCCTTTGCAGCATCCGATGCGGCAATGTATTCGGCTTCTGTTGTTGAATCTGTTGTAGTGTCCTGCTTCTTGCTTCTCCAGCTCACAGCACCACCGTTCAACAGGAACACAAACCCTGATGTCGACTTTCGATCATCAATATCCGATTGGAAGTCAGAATCTGTATATCCTAAGATTTGGAGATCACCATCTCCATAGACCAAGATGTAATCTTGTATCCGTCTTAGATATTTGAATATGTTCTTTACTGCATTCCAGTGTTTTTCTCCATAGCAGGATTGGTAACGGCTTACCACTCCCACTGCATGGTAGATATCTGGCCTAGTACACATCATGGCATACATTAAGCTTCCTACAGCTGATGCATAAGGACATCCAGCCATAGCCTTCTTTTCCTCAACAGTTTGAGGAGCCATTCCTTTAGACAGGTGGATACCATGTCTTAAGGGTAGGAATCCTTTCTTGGAACTATCCATACGGAATCGTTCAAGAATCTTCTTAACGTATCCATGTTGTGACAATCCCAATATCCTCTTTTCTCGGTTTCTGAACAGCTTCAGACCCAAGATGTAAGAGGCTTCTCCAAGATCTTTCATCTCAAAGGTATGGGACAACCAAATCTTTACACTGGTCATCATCCATATATCATTCCCAATGATAAGGATGTCATCTACATAAAGCACGATGAATACAATGGCGCTCCCACTAAGCTTCTTGTACACACAAGGTTCATCAGGATTTTGCACAAAATCATAACTCTTTATGGTTTCGTCAAATCTGATGTTCCAACTACGAGAAGCTTGTTTGAGCCCATAGATGGATTTCTTCAGCTTGCATACTTTGCCATCCTCAGTCATGAAGTCCTAGCGGTGCTCCATGTAGATATCCTCCTCGAGGTATCCGTTGAGGAAAGTCGTCTTGACGTCCATCTGCCAGATGTCGTAGTCAAGATATGCATCTATAGCCAGCAATGCCCTGATGGATTTAAGCATAGCCACAGGAGAGAATGTCTCATCGTAGTCGATGCCTTCTCTCTATGTGTAACCCTTGGCTACGAGTCGTGCCTTGAAAGTCTCTACTTTCCCATCAGGTCACCTCTTTCTCTTAAAGATTCATTTGCACCCAATGGGTTTCACCCCTTTAGGTGGATCCTCTAGGGTCCATACACCATTCTTATGCATGGAGTCAATTTCTGACTTCATTGCTAGCATCCATCTATCCATGTCATGATCCGCGAGTGCTTCAACAAATGAAGTAGGATCATTGTCAGTTTCACCTGACACATGGAATCCATACCTTTCAGGTGGTGCAACCACCCTCGAACTCTTTCGAAGAGGTATGGGTGTATCATCTTTATTTACTTCTTCAGTTTCTGGTTCAGGAAGCTCAGAATCCTCAGGAGATTCAATGAGTTCCTTTACTTCATATTTATCTTGACCCTTAAGGAAATCATTATCCAGAAATTTCACATCTCTAGAAACAAAAACCTTCTGAGTCTCAGGGTCATAGAGTTGGTATCCAATACCATCTCTAACATACCCAATGAAGTAACACTCACGAGAGCGAGATTCTAGCTTACTTGCATCCACATTCTTTGCATGGACCAAGCAACCCCAAACCCTCAAGTGATTAACACTGGGTTTGGTTCCATACCAGAGCTCATGAGGAGTCTTAGGTACAGATTTGCTAGGAATCTTATTCAGGATATATATTGCAGTCTCTACTGCATATCCCTAGAAACTAAGTGGTAAATGTGCTCTGCTCATCATTGAACGAACCATATCCATGATGGTTCTGTTGCGTCTTTCAGCAACACCATTAAGTTGGGGAGTTCCAGGAGGAGTGAGATTGGAAATAATTCCATTCTCTTTAAGGTATTCCTTAAATTCATCTGAGAGGTACTCGTCACCTCGATCAGATCGAATTCGTTTAATCTTCCTATCGGTTTGGTTCTCAACCAAAACCTTAAACTCTTTGAACTTTTCAAAGGTTTCAGACTTATGATGTAATAGGAAGATAAACCCGTACCGCGAATGGTCATCAATAAACGTCAAATAATATCGATATCCATTTCGAGTCGCGGTACTGAAGGGACCGCATACATCAGTATGTATTAGGTCAATAATACCTTCACATCTTGTAACCTTGTTACGAAAAGGCATCCTGGTCATTTTTCCTTGAATGCAATTCTTACAAGTAGGCAAAGGTTGAACCTGTAGAAAATCTAAAGGTCCATCCTTAATTAATCTATTGATCTTATCAACAGACAAATGACCAAGCCTTTGATGCCAAATCTCATTTGAAAGATTTTCATTCTCCCTGGATCTTTTAGGATTTTTATTAGTGCTTGTAACATTCATAACACATTTATCAATGCACAATTCATAGAGTCCTCCAGAAGCCAAAATACCATCTGCAATATATTTATCATAACGTTTTATGACTAATTTATTACAGAACATGAATGAATACCCACTTCTAACTAGCTTAGATACATATATTAAATTCCTTCTGACTTCAGGTACATAAAGACCCTCTTTAAGTACTAGTACTCTACCACTAGATAATGATAGTCGACAAGTCCCGACGGCGACTGCTGCAACACTTGCATCAGATCCCATCTGGATGACTATCTCCCCTTCTTCAAGCTTTCTAGTTTCCTGAAACAAATGCAACAATTTGCATACATGAACAGAAGCACTAGAATCAACAACCCAACTTCCTTCTCGTCCGACGAGAAAGCTGGTTTCAATGATAAAAGTAGATTTCATACCTGCTGGGGCTTTACCTTTGTCGACCAACTTCAGGTAATCTGGGCAATTACGCCTCCAGTGCCCCGGCTTCTTGCAGTGGTGACATATGTCGGTTTTCTTCGACGCCATTAAAGTGGATGCATTGGAAGATGAGCCAACACTTTGTCCCTTCTTCTTTCTCTTCTGGGCCGGGCCCTTCCGAGAACCTTGCTTCCGACCGTGCTTCCCTTTGACCTGTGTAACCATTGCAGTGCCAGTGGGACCATCTTTCTTCATTACGTCTTCTGCAGACTTTAATGCAGCAAGAAGCCCAGCATTTGTCAGTTCCAGCTTATTCATGTGGAATGACACTACAAAGTTACTGAAAGATGTGGGCAATGACAACAGAATGAAATCGGATTGCATGTCTGCATCCATCGTCGCCCCCAGAGTCTCCAGCTCTGACAAGTACCCAAACATTTTGAGTACGTGTTCACGGACCGAAGTCCATTCCTGCATCTTGCAGCGAACCAGTTCTTTCATAACATTGTACCGCTGGGTGCGGTTAATATCACCAAACATATCCTTTAGATTCTGCATGATATCCTGGCAAGTACTCATCTCCACATGTTGTTTCTGAAGAACATTGGAGAGAGAACCCAAGATGTAGCATCTGGCCAAGACATGATCTTCATCATACTTATCATTATATGCTTTGTCTTCCTTAGATTTAGGGTTTTCAAGCTTGCTTTCAGAGAGAACATAGCTAATGCGCTCCGCCGAGAGTACAAGCTCCAAATTACGGATCCAATCCGAGTAATTTGGTCCAGTCAACTGGTTGACCTCTAGAAGCCTGCTCAGTGGGTTCATGGCCTTCATTTTCTGAAATTGAGAATGCACTATATTAGAACATATAATATATTCAATTTAATTTTATTTGATTTAGGCATTTTTAAATCAAATTAGTCTTGCTATGTCAACCATGAAAGTTTATTCCCTTATTCACTTTCAAAGTAGGAGACATACTTACCGATATATCTCAAGCAAGAACTGGGATCTCCTCTTTATCTTTGTTACATCCCAATAATATGAGAAACTGCAACTCCAATAAAGAGAAGCGGGAACACATTCCGCCTTGCAAGTCCAACTTGCATTTCCCAATTCGGTCTTTAATACCCAGGCCCACCACCCCTAAGGTGATGTTGACCTGTCATTAATTGAACCAACCGTCAACAGGATTAGAACTCGCTATACGCAATCTAATATCGCCCCAATAATACGAGGATCTGATATTGGGGTCACTACGCATACGGCCTTACTCTTTCGAGAAGCAAAGAGTCCGATCCAGATGCGCTTGTATATAGGAGTTGTCACTTCGTACAGGCGTCTCCTATATACAATCCCTGGCGACGAAAACCCTTCGCCTTGACGGGAGACCATGGATGTCACTTATGTGATCCTCCACCTCTTATTCAAATTTAATTAATTACTATGAATCACATTCATATAATTAATTCTTCCAAGGGAATTATTAACTATAATCATATTAGAGTATTCTTAATTGGATATAATTAACTTAATCATATTAAATTAATTATCAATCCAATTTAATCAATCAAACTTCATTTTATGCTTGAATATATATATATATGGTATTATTCTCAAAGTACGTATTAATTCGTATTTTAATAATTAGAAAAAATACATCATAATCCCTCGGACATTATCCCGGGCCTACCCGTTGTCATGGCCAGTACCGGCGGGAGTGGGACGGACCGCATACGTTGCAACCCGCTATCCCAGTGATCCCCGACTAGACACCATATCCGCCTTGGGAAAGGATAATGCCAAATTGATTAATTTGTACTTGAGATGATCATCGGTTCTTCAACCGAAATTATACCATATAGTAATCAAAACAATTTTGATTATAAGGAAATTTGCTAGACAAATTCCCAATCATATTCAAGAAAGAAGTTTGATGATTGTGATTTCAATTATGATTTATATCAAATCTAATCATCTAATTGATTGGGGCCAAGTCAATTAAGGAAATAATCATTCTCTAATATTTCACAAATATTTTTAATAATTATTTCTCTAAATTAACAATTAATTTCATTAATTGACAATCACATGGTTCTTGATTAGGAAAGTAATTTCAGCAGTGACCCCTACTTACTAAAATTAGCATATCTCAATCAATTTAAATCCAAATTAAGCAAAGCCAATTTCTAAAGTTTGCTAATTTGATTTAGGACAGAAACCAAGTGATGTTTCACGGATTTCGAGGCAAGTCTAAATAGTAATTAACATTTTAATCACGTTCAGATTCACAGTTCCCACAACAGTGCATACATGTTCATTAAAATGACCATATCTCGAGCATACGAAATCCGATTTACGCAAACTCAGATCCTATGATTTCCTTATTTAATGGGGAACATAATCCAAGTTAAATTCTATTTAAACAATTTAAATAGTGCCGAATTTATTTACCAAACAGATCTGTGAAATCAAATGTGATGAAAACTTTCGCGACCTTAACGAACCCAAGTCGTCCTTGGTTAGCGAATCACTATTCGAAACCGTCGACCTAAGGCTCTGATACCACTTGAAGGATATGGAGAAATCCTCAAGCGCATCACGGAAGCGTGAGCCTCGTATCGGATACGACGAAGAACGACTAGTCGTAGTAGTTGTTCGGAGCAGCGGAATTTAAAAAAATTATTCGATGAAACCACATGATCCAAGAACAATTCTCGGATCGTTTCATCTATAACCACAACAAGTATAATGCAATACCTCTTGAAGCGTGGTTGATCGAGTCTCTAAGAGAAGAGACCTCCTGTCTCAAGTCCGATCGTCGGAGAGATCGCTTGCGAGCGCGGGGATGAACCGCGTAGTCCTCGCAATCCAAGAAGTTGATCCAAGCACGGTTGCTCCTGATCTCATCGCACGAGATCGAACGTCTCCTTCGTGGGCGAAGCACTCGAAGTAGACGGAGAACCGCAGAGCGTCGAAGCGGCAGCACGAAGGCGAGGGCGACGATGATTCTCTCCACCAAGGTGGACGGCCACCAAGAAGAATGGGGAGAGAGGGCTGTCGAGTATGGAGAAAGAGAGAGAGAGAAGAGTGCTACAATAGCATGTAAAGAGAGAGCCAAGTATGCCTCTCTATTTATAGGGTTTTGGGATCCATGGATCTCAATCCATGTGACATAAAAAATCAATGGATGAGATTGATTTATGTCAATCCAATGGTCAAGATTATTGTTGGTAAAAACCAACAACTTGTGATTTAATTTTTATAAAATATATTTGATAAATCAAATAAATATTAATACCAAATTTAAATCAATCAAATAAGGAGAGAGAAGGCAAAGGAGATACTCTCCCCATATAGAAGAGGGGACGGCCACCAATTTCCCAAGGGAATTGGGTGCCTCCCCCCTCATTCCTAATGGGGAGTGCAATCTCATGATTCCCATGAGATTGCACATCTCCTTGATTTTCTCTCTACTTATTTTCCAACAACAATTTGTTGGTATTTTAATTCACCAAAATAATTCTCAATTAATTTTGGGAATATTGCAATCTTGACATTGGAATATTGTAAATCATATTCACAACCCAAAATAAAATGTAATTTACATTTTCAATTAATTAGACAATGTGTATCCAATACACATTAATAATTAATCTACTAATGTAAATTATATTTAACTCTCTCTAATATATTATAAATCACATTTATAACATATTATGAATAATTGGATATCACTATCCACATTATTCTTTTCCACAATAATTAAATCACATTTAATTATATCGGATAATTCTTCATACATCATGATAATTAAATCACATTTAATTATCAACTTCTCTTTGCTTTATAGTGCATTCATTCATTCAATATCAGAAAGGGAGTTAAACAAAATCAATAACTTTTATTGATAAATCATTTATTACAATAACATTTATTGTAGGAATGGTTCGCCTCGGGCTCATATTGCTAACAGAGATATCATGAGATTGCAACCAAATCCCATATTATGGAAGGAGGCAATCTTCATTCCATAATCTCTATGCCTGATTGATTTAATTTGGGATTGATTTATATTGATTTATCAATATAGATTTAATATAAATTAAATTAATTATTGTTGGTTTTTACCAACACAAATTTTATCCATTAAAAGAAACACAAATCAATGAGAACCATTGGATTTGTGTTGCCCATGGATTGAGATCCATGGATCCCAAAATATTATAAATAGAAGGGCACCCCTTACTCTTCATATGCTAATGAGAACATAAGCCTCTCTCTCTACACGCACACACACACACACACACACACACACACACACACACACTCTCTCTCTCTCTCATATGGCTGTCCGACCATGGATGCCCTAGAGAGAGTCTCCATCACCGCAGCGTCGTCGTTATGCTGCCTGATCGTTTGCTCGTGGATCTCCGTCTCCTTCGGTGCATCTCGCTCACGAAGAAGACGTCGAATCTCGTGTGTCGAGATCAGGAGATCCACCGCTTGGATCGTCAACATGGATTGCGAGAAGCACGTATTTCATCAACACGCTCGTAAGCGTCTCCTCCGTCGGATCGGACTTGAGACAGGAGGTCTCTCCGTTTAGAGACTCGATCACAACCATGCTTCAAGAGGTAATCCTATTACTTGTTTGTGGTTTAGATGAAACTATCCGAGAAGTGTTCTTGGATCATGTGGTTTCGTCACATGAAGATTTTTTAATTTCCGCTGCCTCGAGCAACTAGTGCGACTAGTCGCTCCCGATCGCATACGATGCGATCCTCACGCTTCCGTGATGTGCTTAAGGATCTAACCATATCCTTCAAGTGGTATCATAGGTAGGTTGAAGATTTCGGATACGATCCATAAACCTAAGCTGACTTGGGTTCGTTAGGGTTGCGAAAGTTTTATCGCATTTCATTTTTGCATCTATGTTTAGTGGTTATTTTCGGCCCTATTTAAACTGTTTAAACACGAAAATAAAACTTTGATTTTGTTCCCCATTAAATAAGGAAACTATAGGATCTGAGTTTGCATGATTTCGAATCCTTTTGCTCAAGTTATGATCAAATTAGTGAACATGTATCCACTGTTTCGGGGATTGCAAATCTTAACGTAATTAGGGACACTATCTATAAACGTCTTAAAATGCGTGAAAATCACTAAGGTTCTGTTGTAAATCAAATTAGCAAATATTGGAAACTTACTTTGCTTAATTTGGATTTAAATTGATAGAGATATGCTAATTTTAGTAAGTGAGGGTCACTGCTGGAAATTACTTTCCTAATCTAGAACCTTGTGATTGTCATTTAATCAATTAGTGAAATTAAATGGTTTAATTTCTTGAAATAATTATGGATAAATATTTGTGAAATATTTGATGATAATTATTTCCTTAAATGACATTACCTTAACCAATAATTAATTAGATATGATCTAGATCACAATTGGTTACACAATCTACTTTCCAACAAACATGTTGCTTGAATAGGATTTGGGATTTATTTAGCAAATCTCATTATAATGTTAATAGAAAATGTTTTGATTATTATATGGTATAATTTTGGTTGAAAAACCGATGATCATCTCAAGTACAAAGTGATCTATTTTGCATTATCCTTTCTCGAGACGGATATGGTGTCTAGTCGGGGAGCGTTGGGGTAGCAACCGGTTGCACCGTGTGCGGTCTGTCCCACTCCCGCCTGTACTGGCCATGACAACGGGTAGGATTGGTATAATGCTTAAGAAATAATGATGTATTTCCAATTATTAAAATTTGAAATAATACGTATTTGAGATAATATCATAAGTCAAGTAACAATAAAGAATGTTTGTTGGATATTATTTGGATCATTAATTTAATATGATTAGATTAATTGGAATCCAATTAAAATTAAAATACTCTATTATGAATAGAGATGTTATTTATCTTGGAAGAATTAATCATAATGAATTAGATTCATGATGATTAATTAGAATTTGAATATGATATAGAGGATCATATAAGTGACATCCATGGTCTCCAGTCAAGGCGGAGGGTTCCGTCGCCAGATATTGTATGTAGGAGACGCATGTCCGAAGTGACAGTTCCTGCATACAATCCATTTGGATCAGGCTCTTCACTTCTCGAAAGAGTAAGGACATATGCGTAGTGACCCCAATATCGGGTCTTCATATTATTGGGGCGATATTGGATTGCGCATAGCGAGTTGTATTCCTGTTGACGGTTGGTTCAATTAATGACAGTTCAACATAACCTTAGGGGTAGTGGTCCCGGGTGTTAAAGACTGAATTGGAAGATGCAAGTTGGACTTGCAAGGCGGAATGTGTTCCCGCTTCTTTTTATCGGAGCTACATGTTCTCATATTATTGGGATGTAACAAAGATAAGGAAGGAGATCCCAGATCTTGCTTGAGATATAATGGTAAGTATATCTCTTACATTGAAAGTGATTAAGGGAATGAACTTTCATTATTGACAAGGCAAGACAACTTTGATATAAAAACTCCTAAATCAAAGTAATATATATATGCACTTATGCAAATTTCTTATTTCAGACAATCCTTAATTAAACCTACTCAATGTTATACTCAATAATAACCAGTATAATATCATGGATTGGATCCATGATAAAGATATTGTACTTGCAGTTGAACACATAATGTATGTGCTTGCAATGTGCAAGTTTCCTCATAATAATGAGGAATGACAATTATAATAGACGATAGGACTTCAACCCTAGGGTTTGTATGTCTCTATAGTCCTGATCTCTCATCGAATGTACTTTGGAAGTGACATGTCGATGATGATCATAATTATCAAATAATCCTTATAAAATTCTAAGAAGATGTTCTGCATACATATGTGCTCTCGACATTTAATCATGAACAACGTGGTTCTCTGCATCATGCAGAATGGTGGCTCTATAAGAGATGATGTGTTCAAATTATTTGAGTACCTACCTGAACCAATATTTTAAGAGTTTAGATGGATGTAGGTACGGTGAGTGTCATCATTCTACTATCTATACTCTGGTCATTCATGATGCTTCGTATTATTCATATTGTATGAATTGAATGAAGCATGTATAAATGTTGGAATACTCTTATATTGAAATTTTTTGATTTCAACATAAGAGATCCTTTGTCTTGAGCAATGGTTGCTTATAGATAAAGGGAGCGCAGTGGAAGCATGGGTTGGACCCAAGTAAGAAGGAAAGTCAAAGAGTTGACTGTACTTCTAGGACTTCCATATGACATCCAAATAGTTGGATGAATGACAATACTGCAATAAGCCGATGTATTGATAGTGTGACTATCTTGTCTATCTAGGATCCTTAGAGAAGGATCCAGATGGTGCATGAGAATAATCTACATATACATATAATCATTGAAATTGATTTTCTTATTTGATAAGATCAAAGTCTAATAATTATATCTCACTCTTCTAATAACGCTTGCAATTAGTTGCATATGTATTAGAAGACTATAAAATTTGATTTTAAGGTTTAATAGTCATCCACATGGATATTGATGCAATTGTTGAAAAAATATATATTGGATAGATGGACTTGTTATTTTCAGTGGGAGAGCCCTTAGTCTTAGAGAATGTCTCTATGACCTAGATATTAGAATACACTCATTGTTTATTTCTAGATGTTAAAAATGAACATGAATTCTGTAATAGACCTATCATAAAGAGTTATGATGGAGATATTTCAGATAGTAATCTAAAATCTTGTGGACTCTACTAAATTAGAAAATTAATGAATGGTTCATTAACATTTCTAATACTAAAATTAAACCTTAAAAGATCAATAGGAGAATGAAGATCATTTGATAATGATCTGGCATTAAGCCTTGGACATTTGTCCGTTGATGTGATCAATAGACTAGTGAGAGATGAAACTTTAGATTGTCTAAAGGTTCAAATCTTACATACTTGTGAATATTGTATTCAAAAGTAAAAAGTCCAATACACCCTTCCTTGGAATGGTGTAAGATGTTAAGGTATTCAAGATCTCATGCATATTGATGTATGTGAATCATCTATATCAGAATAAACATTATGGATATGTGATATCTATTGATGATTATTTGAGATATGAGATTTCTTCTCTTCACTTAGAAACCTTTGAAATGTTCAAAGATTTCATAAGTTTGGTTTAGAACCAAAGTTTGAAGGAAGATTAAAAGAATTTGATCTAATTTAGGTAGTCAATACCTATTAGATGAATTCATAGAATGCCTTATAGAGATATGAATATTATTTTTATCTCACTCCTCTTAATAAACCTAAACTCAAGAGAGTTGTAGGGAGATACAATTGGATCATGTATGACATGATTTGATCAATAATGATTTTTAGCATAATTACATATTAGTTTCCAGGTATATATGTAGTAGAGACTACAATATATATCCTTAATAAGGTTCCAAGCAAGTAAGCTAGAATTTAGCACTTGAAAGTGCTACTTCATTAGGAAAATAAAGGATGGTATTAGATACCTACTTTATGACCTTAAGATTCTTAAAAGATCTCATCTTTGAGAATATGATTCTTATAGGATGACTCTCTTAAGAATCAAGATGAAAATGAAGTCAAGGAACTCATTTAATCTTGAGATGATAATGAGGCTCCTGGAGTCGGAAATTAAAAGGACAATTAAAGATGAAATACTAATACCTCTTTAAATAAGTTTGAAGATGGATTCCTTGTGTCAGTTGAATCTGACAATGATCTAACTTCATATGATGAAGCTTCTAAAGATCATGATATGGAAAGATGGATGTTAGCAATAAAGTCTAAAGTAGACTTCATATACAAGTGTTGTATATGGACCCTCGAGGATCCACCTATATGGGTGATGACTGGGGATTTTATGAGGGTCTAAAGTAATCCACACAAGGCGGGATCACAATGTCGCTGAAGCGACCGCTCAAGAAATCTCCAGATCAATCAACAATTAACTCACAGTAAATATATGCAATGAATATTCAAAAATGTGGAGTTAAAATTTATTATAACTGTACATGTAAATGTGTATAGGTGTAAGCACAGGTAGAGGTCGAACACTGGGAGGTGAATGGTTGTATGTAATGTATCATTCAATTATTCAATCATTTGTTCATGTCCTTTTATTGTTTTAGTGGGTTTTGGGTTTTGTAAATTTTTTTATATTTTTGTTTTTTTTATAATTTTTATTTTGTTTTTATATTTTATATTTTTTTATTTTTTATATTTTCTTTTAATATTTTTAATTATATAATATAATTAGATAAATATATATAAGACATATATATATATATATATATAAAGAGATATATGTATAAGAAGAGAGAGAGAAGTACTATAGTCTATAGATATATATATTTAAAAGATATATATAGATATAATTTTTTTGGCTTTTTTTTTAAAATTTTTCTAATTTTTTTGGTTATTTTTCTGAAATATTTCTAATTTTTATGTATTTTTAAATTCAAAAATGTCCACAATATAGGACTAAATAATTGGTCAAATATAATTTGGGTTTTAAAAATATAAAATAAACTCCAAAAATTCCCAAATTAATTTTAATACATTAATAATGATATATAGGTAATTATAAAAGAGAAAAATATATTTTTGGGGTTTTTTAAGGATTTTTCTATTTTTTTGTTGGATTTTGGAGCTTTCTGATTTTTTTAATTTTCATTTTCATATTTTTAGGGTTTCTCATTTTCTGGACTCAATATATATATAATTATACCATATATATTTTTTTTGGAATTTTTCAAAAATCTTTTCTAATTTTTTTGTATTTTCTAATTTAGATAGTGCAAAAATGGCTTCTATTTCATTTTTAATAATCAGGAAAAATGCAAAAAATGCAAACTAAAATGTTGGCGTGAACTAACATGGCATGGAGCATCTATCCTAATTTTTGTGAATTATTAGAAGCCTTCTAGGTATTTTTAATAAATAGATAAAGAGACAAAAATAAAACTTCCTGGCAGGGGTGTTTTTGCAAATAAAATGAGTTACAGGGGCATCGGTGCAAAAATACAACAGAAATAAACATTTATTTTAATTTTTAGAACTATTCTACAATATACAAAAACCGCCAGGGCTCAAATGCAAAATTTCACGCGCCTCACGTGGGACTGCACGTGAGGCGCGGAAGGACCTAAATGCAATTTCGATTAAAGTTAGGGTCCTTTCTGCAAAATACACATTTTATTTACAACGTGCTAATTTATTTACAGAATTAAAAATTAAATACAAAAATGACAGGGGCTAGATGTGCAAATTACCCCCAAAAGAGGCGCTTCATCCGACGGCTGATCTTCGTTCACTCGACACGTGGCGCCTCCACGTGCGCCGATGACGGTTCGCCGATGAGCGGTTGAGATTAGATCACTCGCGTGATCTGACGGTTGCTGCTTCGCTACATCGGACGGCTCTCCTTCTATCTGGGCCTTCGTTCTTCATCCAACGGTGGGGAGCACGCGTGGAAGAACAGGGACAAACGCTCGCCTGGGCGAGCTTCCTCCGCTCGGACCTCGCTCTTCGGCCGACCATAGCTGCTCCTGAAGGTCCACAAAGCTTCCTGGCAGGGTTCTCTAGCTGCTGGAGGTGTTGGATCGTCCGGAGATACCCTCGAGCACCACCACGAGCTCGGTGAAGAAATGGGGCTCCAGGTACCTCCGCCTGCTTGAAACTCGACTCCTGGTGCTTTATTGCGCACCTAACCTGCACAGAAAGATAGAGGGGCTCGAGGGCGTCTCCCTCGACCCGGGGTTTGAAGCTGACAGCACAGGGATGAAGGTGGGCGAAGAAGCTCCGGCGAAGGGTGGTGGAGGAGCTTCGATTCGCGGATTCAAAAGCGAATCCGGTTGGACAAGGTGGCTGGGAAATGGAGAAGGCGTAGGGGAACGAAATGGCAGTGAAATGGTGGTCAGAAAACAACGAGGTCACAGTGGAGAAGTCGCCAGAGCGGAGCTCCGGCGAACTTCGAATCGCCTAAACTAAGCTACAACTAAGTGCTACTGACTAATCTAATGACAGAAATGAAATGCTGAAATGAAATCCTAACTAAAATAATTAAAAGCGCAGCTCTTATACATGGGGGCCGCCAGGGAGCAGGGTGGTCGCCGGAGCACCACCGCGACAAAATTTCCCACCTCCTTGGGCCGAATCGAGGTGCTGGGAAGCGCCTCCTGTCACGAGGGCTCCGCCAGGAGCTCATTCGAGCTCAAAGAAGGGGATGAAAATGGCCAAATTCGGCCAAGGAAGTGGGAGGAGTTATTTATATACAGTCCAAGGGACCCCCATTGACTGGCGATTATTAAGGAATCGGGGCTATGTACAAGGGATCTAAGTAGACGGCGAGGATGTACATTGATCAGGGAAGATCTTTCATGAAGGATTCGAGGGCAATGGGTGAAAGAGACACCCAGGAAAAAGGCATGAAATCCGGGGATGCGATAGTTCTGACGGGTCAGTCAGAGGCGTAGGGGGAGTTGACCGGAGGTCAACTTTCCCTGGCCCCTGATTGGTCCACATCGGACCGAGCTTGACCCATTTATTTAACATATTAAATGAATTAATTAGAATTTATTTATAAAATAAAAAATGTTAATAAATTAATGTAGTATGTATTTATGATTTTTATTTATTTTTTTGAAGTATTTTATTACGGTTTTATTAAAATAATGTATTTATAAGTATATTTATATACATTTATTTTTATTTTGTTTATTTTTTTATTATTTTATTTTCTTATTTTATAAATTTATGATTTATTTTTGTGAGTATAAATATATTTTTATTTACTTTTTATGAGTTTATTTACATATTTAAATAAATAGGTCTATGTATATGTAAGTATACTTATAGGTACTTTACCTATATATTATATATGTTTTATTTATTTAATGAATTTTATTTATTTTTATTATGGATTTGTATTTTTAATAGGTTATATATAATATATACATTATTATAAAAATATAAATGAATAAATAATAAAAGAATAAAAATCCCTTTTATTTCTGTACATTAGGTAGCATAGGTATTTTGTCTATGTATTCTATAGACTTATTTTTATTTTACAAATTCTTTTTGGTTTTCTTTTACTTTTATTATGTACATGTATTATATACATTATTTACAAGATTCTAAAAATATGAATTTATAAAAATAATGAATATTGAATAAAATGAATATTTTAATCAGGTATTATGTACAAGAAGGGCCAAAAACCTAACTTTCACAGATGGACTCCAAAAATTATGAAACTAATTTTATAAAATAGTTTATGGATTGCTATATACAACTAAAGGTGAGTTTGGGTGATTTGGAGTTTTTATTTGCAAGATATGGGTCTGTGAAGTTGAGATTTTTGCTTATTATTTTGTGTATAAAATGTACACTGAGTCTTATTTTTATACAAACTCAATTTTGTAATTTTATTTATTTTTTTATCTACAACTTTCATGAACAAAGTTTCTTTATTTGATGAATAAATAATTATGTACAAAATAGGTGCCAAAAAAATGTATAAATGAATGAATGAATAAATGAGGTATTTATTGTACACTGGCCCTTATCTCCCCCTACTTTATTCCTTGTCGACCAAATCCATGCTGGCCTTGGTCTCGGGGTTAGGGTCATAAAATATTTGCAATATTTTATTCCTTTTTCTTTTCTTCTCTTCATTCTATATTTTTGGCATTAAAAACCTTATTTAATGTGGAATAAATACAAGAAACAATGAATGCTATTATATACAAATTAATGCTATTTACATGCATTTGCTGGGTTTTTAAGGCCAAAATGATAGAATAAAGGTGATGAAATGGAGATTCATCACCCCCCTATACTTGCCTTTTGCTAGTCCCTAGCAAATACTTATGCAATAAGTACAAAAAGAACAAAGAATAAGAAGAAAAGAAAAGGTAAAAATAAAGAATTTAAAGAATAAATTGAATTGGTCATGATTATTAAACTAATCTGTACAAAATCAAAGTTTGGAGCTCAGGTTAGACCTTGGTGTGAAAATGTGTGTGGAACCTAGTCGGGAACCAAATTTAAAACACAACAGCCTCTAAGAGTCACAAAACTCGGTTCAAATCACCTCAATAGCCAGGTCAGAACTAGCCTACATCATACGCAAACCCTTATGACTATGAAGCTGACTTGTACAGTGTAAGTGATAGTGGCTCTTCCCAACTGAAATGACAAAGAGACTAGCTTCTCCAGAATGACAACCCAATGATTCCCTAATCCAACAGCTCTTTCCTCGAGGAGCGGGGTATTCCCTTCTAAGTTCAAGTGGCATCCAACTCAAGAGGAGGAGGTAGAGAAAAGAATGGACGGTAGCCAGTGTAGCTACCTATCCTAGGATGCAAGACCAGTGTAGTCAAGTCATCCAGCTGCAGGCTCACATGGTATAACTTTGATGCTCAAGCTTGCTTATTTTCTATACAACATATATACATGCTCCGGCAGGCATTTTTATTTTTGTTTACAAGCCTGTCCACTTTTTTGGAGTTTCATTTTTTTTCAACATACTATTCACAGCAGCATTTACATAAGGAGTTTTTCCTCTTGAGCCAGAAGACTATCCCTCTTTTGAAGCATTATTGCAACCTACACTCTCCTGTCGTTAGACCTCATGGCGATTGGACCAGGTTGGGGTGCACTTCCCTCCCTAGAGGAGGACGAATGTTTCCACCCGTGTGCCTCTCAGACTGGCAAATCCAACCCCCTCACCACTCCAACCGAGTTGAGCCAAGTGAAAGGTGCAAGTGTCCAAGTTAGGTCACGGTCGACAAGAGGTCATACGTGTGTTTCGAAAAGTTCTAGTTAGTCCACTGAGATGACTTGAACCCAGCCCTGATTCCTCAAAGAATTAAGTCTGAATAGACCTGAAGTACCTTAAACCCGGTTCCCATAAGGTTCCAGTGCAATTAGGTGTAGTAAGGTCCAACCAAGCTCCAATCTTCGACTTTATTAGACTAGTTCAATCATCAAGCTCAATGAAACAATATGAATGCTATGCAAATGCTATTTACAAATATGCAAAGAATAATGCAATTTTTCAAAGAATCAAAGAGATAAATTTTTACACAAAGAATTTTTGCAAATAAAATAATTTGGTCACTCAGAATATGTACAACTTTTTACACGGGCGTGCCGCTTTATTTTAATGATTTTTTAAGAATTTAGAATTTAGTTTTTTTTATTCACAGGTATATATGTACACTTATTAAAGAATCTTGTTTATTATTATTTTTATTTAAGATAATAATATAGTATTTTAGTTATTTATTATATGTGACTATTCCTCAAATTTATTTGACACAAATTTTCCAAACAATTTTTGAAAACTATAGTCCAAAATAATTTTTTCAAACATTTTTACAAACATTTGAAAATCATTTTGCAAAGGTTTTTCAAAACAGTATGTATAGATTTTCAAAATATTTTTGCAACCATTTTTCAAACCATTTGCAAATCATTTTTCAAACATTTTATTTCACACAAAGAAAATAAATTTTTACAAACCACACATTTTTACAAAGGATGAAAACATGTAACAAAATGTTTTCAAAATAGTTTTCAATAAATGTTCACAATACTTTTCAAACTATTTTTCAAACATTTTGCAAAAAATATTTTCACCTGATTTATTAATCAGTATATACAAAAGAATTTGAGGAATAATCCCATCTTTTTATTAAGGGTTTTTAATGAATTTAAAGAATTATTAGCCATATTTATTAGTAAAATACGAAAGTACGAGTTATGGCTAAAGTATATACATAGTATATACGACCCCCCTATACTTAGCTTGAGCTATGTCCTCATAGATCGAAAAGAAAAGAGAAGACATAACTCGTACTGAGTATAGATAAGTCTAAAGAATAAGAATAAACAGATGAACAAATCATGGGTGCACCCCCCTATACTTAGGACCAAGTGCGTCCTAAGTACAGAAAACTGGCATAAAGGGGTGACACCTTTTATTTAGATACAGAAGCTAGAAAAGGAAAAGAAGAAAAGAAGAAAAGAAGCAAAAATGGATATATACAGATAGATGAAAAGATCGTGAAGAATATACACATCACTCCCCCTATACTTAGGGTGAGATATCCCTAAGTATAGGAAAGAAAAGGAGTGACGAAAAATGTGCAAGGAAAGAACAACTCAGTGTGTACCCCCCCTACACTTAGGACAAGGTACGTCCTAAGTGTAGACTCAAAGATATGGCGATAGATTTAGGGCACACATAACATGCGGGAGAAGGAATCAACACATATATACACTAGCGAAAAACGGGTGAAGTACAGGACGGTGTCTGGTAAGCGACAACCGTACTATCGTCGTCGTCTCCCTGTGAGAACGAGGACGCAGCCAGAAAGTGAAAAGACACCCTGATATACAGTCAGGTGGGTGTCGGCTACTGGGGATAATCAGATCGGAAAGTACAGCAGAGTCCAGTAGCGTGAAGCAGTCAATTGGCGTATATGGTCAACATGAGGGAACATAGCCGATACCGTAAGACCAGGAAGAAAGAGCAGTACAAACTCCTCCGGTCAATCAGAGTCTCAGATAGATATGAAATAAAGTGTATGATACTGTGTGATGCACGGTGGTGATATAATCTGAAAGTCACAAGAATACACCGAACAACACAATACATGGCTCACTCCTGCGAGGGTCCTCAAGGTGAGCGGAATCATAGAATAATCAGAGTACTCGGCTCCGTGCTCCAACAGACAGGAGACACCAGAAGTGAGACCGAGTACCTACAAGGTGATGTACTCTCCCGCAGATAACCCTCGGGGAGTAGTACATGCTAGTCAATGAATAATCAGAATAGAAGCTCACCCTTCCGAGGGTCGTCAAGGAGAGCAGGCTCAGAGGAGCTTGATCCATCAGACGGATCATAGAAACGGTCTCGGTAGGCGACAGATCGGCTACCAGCAGAAGAAACCGTAAAATCGAGAAAGTGTGGCAGCATCCCGCAAATAACCCTCGGGGAGCAGGCTGCCAACTAGTCATGGGAATAACAGATACCAGAAGCTCCACCTTGCGAGGACCATCAAGGCGAGCAGACTCAAAGGAGTCTAATCAGATAGGTCCCACGATCCGCAGATCGGATACACAACTCGAGATGGGACCAAAAATCATGTATATCAGTCGACTCGATTCCGTGCTCCAACAGATTGGAGACACAGTCAGAAGTGGGAACCGAGCGTAAAGAGAGTGTCGCAGTCTCCCGCAGATAGTCCTCGGAGAGTACTGTGATCTAGGCAAAGAATAGTCAGAATGTGTCTCTACCTTGCGAGGGTCGTCAAGGAGAGCGGGCTCAAAGGAGCCGGATCCATCAGACGGATCCACATAGTGGTCTCAGTAGTCGACAAGGCGGCTACCAACAGAAGAGACCAATCAGATCTGAAATATGTCATAGTCTCCCGCAGATAACCCTCGGGGAGCTATGAACTAGGCATGGAATAATCAGAAAAGTGGAGCTCTGCCTTGCGAAGACCGTCAAGGAGAGCGGACTCAGATGAGTCTAATACATTGGCCTCGTGTACTGACAGGTCATGCACATAATCACAGGGGTAGGCCAATCAAGCATATCATCTGACTCGGTTTCAGGTCCCATCACAATGGCGACCCAAGCAGTGAATGAAACCGCAGTCCTAGAAATTATCGCATTCTCCCGCAGATAGTCCTCGGGGAGGAATGCGAGCTAGATCAATGTAGGTCATGGGAATGCTGGCAAGTCATCTCAGGTCCTCAAAAGCAATAAATCACTCAATCATCCGGAGGGCATAAGACCAAGCAAGGGAGCAAATAATCATGTCAGTCACCATACATCCCTCGGATCAATCCAGTCAGCTGAGATGGCACGAAAGATAGTCAGGAATCCTCTAAGTGCCAGGGTGGATCAGAGAGTCAGGAGATCAAGGATGGGTCAATCAGGAAGATGAGAGATCATGTAGGATCCGCACACCCTTATCAAGAAATCCAAAGTAGAATAATCAGTCAATCCTCAAAAATCAAGATGAGTGGAACCTCAAAGAGATAGATCAATCAATGCTCATGAAATCTTCATCGAGTCATCGCATCACATTGCATCCTTAATCCGGTGTGCGAGAACTAAATCCTCAACAAAGCATCACACCTATGCTCTATGCATCATCAAAAATCTTCAAGAAGCCCATATGCCTGTATCAAAGATAAATCCACCAAATCAATCTCAGCAACCTCAACATCATTGGCCCGACTTTCATAAATAATCTGTAGAAACAATCCTCGATGCGGGCCTCATCAATATGCACAGCATTCCCGGGCAAAGGGAGAGGTGATACGGGGTACACGAGGAAGATGGATAAGAAGGGTACACGATGGGGTGGAGAAGCTGATTGAGCGGACGTGCCAATATCATGGGTGGTAGAAAAGTGATACAGAGGGTACGAGGAGGGCGGGCAAGAAAATCGGGATATAGACAAAATTGGGTGTTCCACACAAGGCGGGAACACCGTCAAAATTGCGGTCCGAAGAGCGGTCTCTCCTCGAACCAGAGAAGATGGTACGATGTATACATAGAAGATGGTGAAGAAGAGGGGAAACAAAGGATTTGGCGAAGAATGATTGAGCTCAAGCGCCAATATCATGACTCAATGCAAAATGAAGAAAGATATGTATAAGAGGGGTAGAGAGACTCAAAGATGAAAAATGCATGACTCACACGGACGTGACCGACTACTCTAATGATGAATGGAAAACACAATGGACTCCAAGTCACAAACAAGACACAAGGCAAACCCCCAATTCACCTACTCAACACAGTGAAGACCATCAGGTGACGGTCATTTATCTTTTCGATTTTTAGAGTTAGGTGAGATCACAAAAATTGTACAATCACTTAGGAGGCTCTGATGGGATTTGGGCTCTACTCCTTAGTGTGTACGTGAGCACTTAAAACGCATCCAATGAGGGGGTTGCTCTCCCCAAGACAAGGAATTCATTTTATTTTTAAGTCCAATAGAGTTAGCAGTCCCGATTTTATTTAAGTTATCACTTTTTTTGGGTATTTTCAATGCACGTGCCTATCGAGGTTCCAATTTCCATTAAGCATCCTAGGTTGGCAAAAACAGAGGGAGAAGATCGGAAAAGCCATGCAAGTCGGAAAACGATGATGCATGCCAAGTAAGAAGACTTACAGTGCCTCCCAGCTCTCTCCATGCGGGATGCATAACAGAATTTGAAACCTATGCTAAATGCAAATGCAGACCGAAGAAATCGCCCTAGGTTCAGAGATTGCTATTATCGTGAAGCACCACAAGTCGCTCATTCATCTCTAGCCTCAAAAAGTCCGGTCTTGGCTCACCCCTCCTCTGTACTCAACACACTTGAGCTTAGGAGAAAGCGCTTTGCGGGGCTTGCTGTGGCACAAAGGCTAAGAGATAAATGAGCGGTTGTTTAGAGTTTGATCTAGGTCCAAAGCGAACTATAGGTACATGCAAGTATTAGGGTGTTTGGACCTAACTCTACGAGCAAGCAACTCCTACAGCTAAGGGCTCATTCACACAAAATAATAAAACAAAAATAAAGAAAAGAAAAAGAAAAAGAGTCCAAGTCATCGAGGCCCCCAAGGGAACAATCCCTCGGGCAATGGACCTCGGGAGTCGAAGTGTACCCGTGAGAGCCATGTATTATTACAAAATTGTAAGGGTCACTCTCTCACATAAATGTACATATTAAAATAAAATAAAATGCATGAAAATGGAGACTGTCTTAAAACATTCTCCTTCATGTGTCATGGATGCTCTCCCCTGTTGGCTTGGCATAGAAAAGCCAACACCGCCTCACTTGGGTGCATAGGTCCTCCTAGGAGGTCCTCCTTCGCTTGGCGGTCCCTCGCATCAAAGACAAAGAAAAGAGATGGTCAGAGCAGTCAATCAATAATCTCAAATAGAAATAAAAATCAAATAAATGACTAAATCATGGACATGAGCAAATAATTGAATAAATGATCAAATACGCTCACAAAAATCATACAAAATCCGTTGCCTCCCCGGCAACGGCGCCATTTGATGACTGGGGATTTTATGAGGGTCTAAAGTAATCCACACAAGGCGGGATCACAATGTCGCTGAAGCGACCGCTCAAGAAATCTCCAGATCAATCAACAATTAACCCACAGTAAATATATGCAATGAAAATTCAAAAATGTGGAGTTAAAATTTATTATAACTCTACATGTAAATGTGTATAGGTGTAAGCACAGGTAGAGGTCGAACACTGGGAGGCGAATGGTTGTATGTAATGTATCATTCAATTATTCAATCATTTGTTCATGTCCTTTTATTATTTTAGTGGGTTTTGGGTTTTGTAAATTTTTTTATATTTTTGTTTTTTTATAATTTTTATTTTGTTTTTATATTTTATATTTTTTTATTTTTTTATATTTTCTTTTAATATTTTTAATTATATAATATAATTAGATAAATATATATAAGACATATATATATATATATATAAAGAGATATATGTATAAGAAGAGAGAGAGAAGTACTATAGTCTATAGATATATATACTTAAAAGATATATATAGATATAATTTTTTTGGCTTTTTTTTTAAATTTTTCTAATTTTTTTGGTTATTTTTCTGAAATATTTCTAATTTTTATGTATTTTTAAATTCAAAAATGTCCACAATATAGGACTAAATAATTGGCCGAATATAATTTGGGTTTTAAAAATATAAAATAAACTCCGAAAATTCCCAAATTAATTTTAATACATTAATAATGTTATATAGATAATTATAAAAGAGAAAAATATATTTTTGGGGTTTTTAAGGATTTTTCTATTTTTTGTTGGATTTTGGAGCTTTCTGATTTTTTTAATTTTCATTTTCATATTTTTAGGGTTTTTCATTTTTTGGACTCAATATATATATAATTATACCATATATATTTTTTTTGGAATTTTTCAAAAATCTTTTCTAATTTTTTTGTATTTTCTAATTTAGACAGTGCAAAAATGGCTTCTATTTCATTTTTAATAATCAGGAAAAATGCAAAAAATGCAAACTAAAATGTTGGCGTGAACTAACATGGCATGGAGCATCTATCCTAATTTTTGTGAATTATTAGAAGCCTTCTAGGTATTTTTAATAAATAGATAAAGAGACAAAAATAAAACTGCCTAGCAGGGGTGTTTTTGCAAATAAAATGAGTTACAGGGGCATCGGTGCAAAAATACAACAGAAATAAACATTTATTTTAATTTTTAGAACTATTCTACAATATACAAAAACTGCCAGGGCTCAAATGCAAAATTTCACGCGCCTCACGTGGGACTGCACGTGAGGCGCGGAAGGACCTAAATGCAATTTCGATTAAAGTCAGGGTCCTTTCTGCAAAATACACATTTTATTTACAACGTGCTAATTTATTTACAGAATGAAAAATTAAATACAAAAATGACAGGGGCTAGATGTGCAAATTACCCCCAAAAGAGGTGCTTCATCCGACGGCTGATCTTCGTTCACTCGACACGTGGCGCCTCCACGTGCGCCGATGACGGTTCGCCGATGAGCGAATGAGATTAGATCACTCGCGTGATCTGACGGTTGCTGCTTCGCTACATCGGACAGCTCTCCTTCTATCTGGGCCTTCGTTCTTCATCCAACGGCGGGGAGCACGCGTGGAAGAACAGGGACAAACGCTCGCCTGGGCGAGCTTCCTCCGCTCGGACCTCGCTCTCCGGCTGACCATAGCTGCTCCTGAAGGTCCACAAAGCTTCCTGGCAGGGTTCTCTAGCTGCTGGAGGTGTTGGATCGGCCGGAGATACCCTGGAGCACCACCACGAGCTCGGTGAAGAAATGGGGCTCCAGGTACCTCCGCCTGCTTGAAACTCGACTCCTGGTGCTTTATTGCGCACCTAACCTGCACAGAAAGATAGAGGGGCTCGAGGGCGTCTACCTCGACCCGGGGTTTGAAGCTGACAGCACAGGGATGAAGGTGGGCGAAGAAGCTCCGGCGAAGGGTGGTGGAGGAGCTTCGATTCGCGGATTCAGAAGCGAATCCGGTTGGACAAGGTGGCTGGGAAATGGAGAAGGCGTAGGGGAACGAAATGGCAGTGAAATGGTGGTCGGAAAACAACGAGGTCACAGTGGAGAAGTCGCCGGAGCGGAGCTCCGGCGAACTTCGAATCGCCTAAACTAAGCTACAACTAAGTGCTACTGACTAATCTAATGACAGAAACGAAATGCTGAAATGAAATCCTAACTAAAATAATTAAAAGCGCAGCTCTTATACCTGGGGGTCGTCAGGGAGCAGGGTGGTCGCCGGAGCACCACCGCGACAAAATTTCCCACCTCCTTGGGCCGAATCGAGGTGCTGGGAAGCGCCTCCTGTCACGAGGGCTCCGCCAGGAGCTCATTCGAGCTCAAAGAAGGCGATGAAAATGGCCAAATTCGGCCAAGGAAGTGGGAGGAGTTATTTATATATAGTCCAAGGGACCCCCATTGACCGGCGATTATTAAGGAATCGGGGCTATGTACAAGGGATCTAAGTAGACGGCGAGGTTGTACATTGATCAGGGAAGATCTTTCATGAAGGATTCGAGGGCGATGGGTGAAAGAGACGTCCAGGAAAAAGGCATGAAATCCGGGGATGCGATAGTTCTGACGGGTCAGTCAGAGGCGCAGGGGGAGTTGACCGGAGGTCAACTTTCCCTGGCCCCTGATTGGTCCACATCGGACCGAGCTTGACCCATTTATTTAACATATTAAATGAATTAATTAGAATTTATTTATAAAATAAAAAATGTTAATAAATTAATGTAGTATTTATTTATGATTTTTATTTATTTTTTTGAAGTATTTTTTTTACGGTTTTATTAAAATAATGTATTTATAAGTATATTTATATACATTTATTTTTATTTTGTTTATTTTATTTTATTATTTTATTTTATTATTTTATAAATTTATGATTTATTTTTGTGAGTATAAATATATTTTTATTTACTTTTTATGAGTTTATTTACATATTTAAATAAATAGGTCTATGTATATGTAAGTATACTTATAGGTACTTTACCTATATATTATATATATTTTATTTATTTAATGAATTTTATTTGTTTTTATTATGGATTTGTATTTTTAATAGGTTATATATAATATATACATTATTATAAAAATATAAATGAATAAAGAATAAAAGAATAAAAATCCCTTTTATTTCTGTACATTAGGTAGCATAGGTATTTTGTCTATGTATTCTATAGACTTATTTTTATTTTACAAATTCTTTTTGGTTTTCTTTTACTTTTATTATGTACATGTATTATATACATTATTTACAAGATTCTAAAAATATGAATTTATAAAAATAATGAATATTGAATAAAATGAATATTTTAATCAGGTATTATGTACAAGAAGGGCCAAAAACCTAACTTTCACAGATGGACTCCAAAAATTATGAAACTAATTTTATAAAATAGTTTATGGATTGCTTTATACAATTAAAGGTGAGTTTGGGTGATTTGGAGTTTTTATTTGCAAGATATGGGTCTGTGAAGTTGAGATTTTTGCTTATTATTTTGTGTATAAAATGTACACTGAGTCTTATTTTTATACAAACTCAATTTTGTAATTTTATTTTTTTTATCTACAACTTTCATGAACAAAGTTTCTTTATTTGATGAATAAATAATTATGTACAAAATAGGTGCCAAAAAAAATGTATAAATGAATGAATGAATAAATGAGGTATTTATTGTACACTGGCCCTTATCTCCCCCTACTTTATTCCTTGTCGACCAATTCCATGCTGGCCTTGGTCTCGGGGTTAGGGTCATAAAATATTTGCAATATTTTATTCCTTTTTCTTTTCTTCTCTTTATTCTATAATTTTGGCATTAAAAACCTTATTTAATGTAGAATAAATACAAGAAACAATGAATGCTATTATATACAAATTAATGCTACTTACATGCATTTGCTGGGGTTTTTAAGGCCAAAATGATAGAATAAAGGTGATGAAATGGAGATTCATCAATGGGTAAGACCTATTATGGTGTAAATGGATCTTCAAGAGAAAGAGGGAACCTGATGAGAAGGTAAACACCTTCAAAGCACGGTTCGTAGCCATGAGCTGCACATCGAAGAGAAGACATCGCTTGCGATGAGACTTGCTCTCCAGTGACCTTTCTTTAACCCATCAGAATATTGCTAACCATAGCTACACAACTTGACTATGACATCTTCATGATGTGATTCAAGATTGCATTCCTCTATGAATACCTCTTTGAGGATAGTCACATGAAGTAGCCCCAGGGCTTCATGGTTGATGAAAGAAAGGTGTGCAAGCTAAGAAACTCCATCCATGGACTCAAATAAGCTTCTTGTAGTTGGAACATCAAATTTGAAGAAATTATAAATGTTATAATTTCAGATATAATCTTGATGAACCGTGTGAAGCTTAGTGGGAGTGTCATTGTGTTCATCATGCTAAATGTATATAATATCTTTAATCATTTGGAATGATATAAGGATAATAATAAGTGTTTCATAATCTGATTGTTCCATGCCTTGAGATATGATCTCAAGAATACCTCTTAGATCTTAGTTCTGAAGGTGTTCAGAAGTAAAGAAAGAGGATATTGGGACCGTCACATTAATGGTACACCTTGGACGTTTCCATTTTCTGGAAAATTCCAAGAAAGGCTTCTTTCCCTCAAGATATGGTACTGACCTTTCTAAAGGGATAGCACCTCAAGGAGTTGAGGATGTGAATGCTAAAACTGCTTGCCCTTGTGCATCAGTTCCGAGAAGCCGGGTGTATGATAGATGTGTACAAAAGCCAGATGTCTGCCATGTAGTGGGAGTAATAAACAGTTACTGGTCCTATTATGGTGATTAAACACTTGATTGCAGTAATAACAATATCTTCAAAGATGATGAAACTTAGAGATAGTGATCTCAAAGTCTTATCTTCAAAAGTTTAAGACCTTATAGATAGTAATCTATAAGGTTCTTAACTGTATATACCTTAGGAGATAGAGATCTCCAGGAATAAAGGTATTCTGATAAGGATTATGGACATACTGGTTATAATAATTATCGAGCTATAGTGTCAAGGACACTATAACAAAATTGAGTATTAGTTGCATAAGATGCAACATTCGTATTAGATGCGAACACTGTTACTAGGAGATATGCAAGTACCGTAAAAGGACTTGGCATAGTCTCTTGGGAATAGAGTGACTGATTAGCTTACCTAGCTATTTTCTAAATAGCCTATGATTGTCACATGAGTGCGGGTTTAAATGATTAGCCCATTAATGGCTCTTTGGGCTAGTGGGAGATTGTTGGACATGCGAGCCCACGACGAGCCATTATGAAATAAATATTATTGTGAATATCATTCCCTTATATGAAATGAAGAATAACTAATTTGCATAATAGTCCCCTTAATACAATTAAGGTTATGTACCATGACCATCTTGATGATCATACAGCTGTTGATTCAGTTATTGAATCACAGAGGATGGTGCTTGGATGAATATCTAAAGAGTTAGATTGAGGACTCATCAAGCACCGTCAAATGATTGTTAAGAGATGATCTTCAGCCTGAGTAGGAGATGTCAATCCTTTCTCATTTAGGTTGATATCTGACCGACCTCTTGATGCAGGTCCTCTGCATAGAAATAGAGATTCAGAGGTGTCAGATTAGTTAGGTCAAAGAGTTGACTTAATGAGATCGAGATAACCAAAGTCCTATGTCGTATGTTGTCATGATATAGGCACGCATCCTCCGACCAGAGACAGATGTGTTACTATATGTCTGATTATGTACATTTGGCAGACCAATAGGTTGATGACCTAATCAAAGTCTATACACAGACGCGCTGGTGTGCATATAAGGGCATATGAGTAATACGATTTCTCAAAGGGATCATACATGTTCAGTTACTGAACCAAAAGACATGAGCTCTCTCATGAGATATTAGGGAGAACCAAATTCCTTGCATGATCGTCTCGCTTTGGAAGCTTGACTGAATTTGTAGGTTTGATATATACTTTTGGAAAGTATATGATCAACACCTAGGTATGATATATGCTTTTGAAAAGCATATGATCGATACCGACTCCCAATGATCGAATGAGAAACTTGATGATAAAACTCTAAAGTAGACAATGTAAAATTGATCTTATACTTCAGGTTTATTCTGAGTCTTCCAGTATGCAGGATGTACATGTATTGGGAATACCTGAGGGTGATGTGATCATAAACGGTTGTATAACCATGACGCTTCCGTTCTTAGGGAGTGATGAAATGGGTCTGGATTTTAGTGACTCCTCTTAGTATAGAATTAATATGATCTTAGTCCAAATATTGGACATTGATTGAATGTGATTCAGATGCAATGAGAATATTAGATTTGTGGTCTTGATTTAATCAAGCATCTATGGGAGGCCCGAGATCTGGATTTGAGATATGATCTCAATATCCAAGTCACTATACGTGGAACAATACAATCGCACTATCCTTATCTCCAAGTATTTTTGGAGAAGGTGCATTATCCTTGAAAGAGTTCATGATAATTTCATTGTTGATATATGTATCTGAGCATTAAGAAAATGGATAATTAAATGTGATTTAGTTGTCATGAATAATATGAATTTGATTCATATTATAAAGAGAGTTATCTAAGATAATTAAATGTGATTTGATTATCAAAGATGTAAATAATGTTAATGTGATTCACATTATTTGGGCACATGAGAATAGAGATACAAGATGATTAAATGTGATTTAATTATCATGAATATGAATAATGTGGATAGCACTATCCATATTAATCATATATATATATATATTATAAATGTAATTTATAATATTTAATAAAGAGCAATTTGTAATTTACATCTGTTAATTAAATGTTGATGTGAATTCGATTCACATTGGATAATTAATTGAAAAATGTAATTCACATTTAATTTTGGGTTGTGAATGTGATTCACAATTTTCCAATGGTAAGATTGTAATATTCACAAAATAATTATGAATTATTTTTGTTGAATAATTTACAACAAGTGTTGTTGTAAATCTTGGAGATTTCCATGGAATAATGTAATCTCATGAGATATCATGAGATTACATGAGATTGCAACCAAATCCCATATTATGGAAGGAGGCAATCTTCATTCCATAATCTCCATGCTTGATTGATTTAATTTGGGATTGATTTATATTGATTTATCAATATAGATTTAATATAAATTAAATTAATTATTGTTGGTTTTTACCAACATAAATCTTAGCCATTAAAAGAAACACAAATCAATGAGAGCCATTGGATTTGTGTTGCCCATGGATTGAGATCCATGGATCCCAAAATATTATAAATAGAAGGGCACCCCTTGCTCTTCATATGCTAAGGAGAACATAAGTCTCTCTCTCTCTCTCTCTCTCTCTCTCTCTCTCTTTCTCTCTACACGCCCACTCTCTCTCTCTCTCTCATATGATCATCCACCATGGATGCCCTAGAGAGAGTCTCCATCACCGCAGTGTCGTCGTTATGTTGCCCGATCGTTTGCTCGTGGATCTCCGTCTCCTTCGGTGCACCTCGCTCGTGAAGAAGACGTCGGATCTCGTATGTCAAGATCAAGAGATCCACCACTTGGATCATCAACATGGATTGCGAGAAGCACGTGCTTCATCAACACGCTTGCAAGCGTCTCCTTCGTCGGATCGGACTTGATACAGGAGGTCTCTCCATTTAGAGACTCGATCACAACCACGCTTCAAGAGGTAATCCTATTACTTGTTTGTGGTTTATACGAAACGATCCGAGAAGTGTTCTTGGATCATGTGGTTTCGTCACATGAAAATTTTTTAATTTCCGCTGCCTCGAGCAACTAGTGCGACTAGTCGCTCCTGATCGCATACGATGCGATCCTCACGCTTCCGTGATGCACTTAAGGATCTAACCATATCATTCATCATCATCACATGTTAGCCTTAGTTTTTCCTCTATAAAAGTTCCCTAAGATTGTTGGATATGTAATCCCCTAATGACCCATTTTAGCAATAAAAATTCTTGCAGTTTTATCATTCTGAATCTGAAATAGAACATACATAAGTTTGCATGATTGATCGAGCCCTTCTATAATAGTAATGTTACATACCTTGGTCACTTTGGATAACATTTGGTTAATAATCTACATAGTTAGATTAGAATATCATATGTGTAATTGTTAGTCTAAAGAACTAAGTCGAGGGTGCAACTAAATCATATGGAATTATCAAAGAAGTAATATCCAATTTAAGAAGAGATACCAATCTTCTCTGCATATTACTATTCAACTGATACTCGATGCATGTTCTCTACATAGAAATAGAAATTCGAAGTTGTCTAGATGGTCAGGGAAAGAGTTAACTTGACAATATCAAGATGGACTAAGTCTTCTATCATAGATTATCACGAGATATGCAATCATCTTTTGACTAGAGATAGAAATGTATTTATATATCATAAAGTGTTCATTTTGTTGAATGGGAATTTCCTGGATTTTATTTAAATGAATTGTTCACAAAGGTTGTTGCAACCCAAAGAATTGTTAAACAAATATTATTTGATTCTCAAGCAAAAATAAATACAAAAATGTAGCAAGAGAAATTTGATATTAATTTACTATATAGCAAAAGATCGAACTCGGGGAGGCTACAAAATCCCGAGGGTTATTAAATCAATGAAAGGATCAATGAAATAAAGGAGAAAATTCTATGAACACTACTCTTGATTTTTAAATATATTTTTTAGTTTTATATTTTCCAATTTTTAATCTTAAATGATTTTTAGTTTTGTAAATCTTTAGTTTTCAAGAATATAATTTTCAAACAAGTTATATACAAAAATAGAGAAGGATTATTTTTTGGATTATTAAAATATAGTAAAAATGATAAAAAGGTCAAAATAAAATGTTTTTGTGTTTTATACTTTTATGATGTTTTTGGTGATTTTTAAAGATTTTTCAAGTTTTTATGGATTTTATAAAAATTAGAAACTCAAAATAATGCTAAACAATGAATAAGTAGGGATATTTTGCAATTTCAAAATGCCAAATAAACTCAAAAATGATTGGATCTATTTTTTCTAAAAACTATAGAAATTATCTACAAACAGGAAGTGAAAGCACAATGTTTGGAATTTTCTACAATTTTATATGATTTTTAGAGTTTTACAATTTTTGTGGGTTTTAAAAATATTCAACGCACGAAATGTATATAGGAAATAAAATACACAAAAAGAAAACTATTTTATTTTTTAGAATTTTGACGTAATATTCATTTTTTATGAATTTTCTAATTCCAACAGTGAAAAATGCCATTTTTTATTTTTTAATAATATTAGCTGACAATAAAATTCAATGAGAAAATTACACGATGAAGAGATACAAATCAAGAGCATAACATGATTTTTGGAGAATTTATTGACTATGAAAACCATTTATTTTAATGATAAATACATGCAAAATAGAGTCTGGAAAACAGGGACCAGAATGTAATTATTCAATGCTTAAGCATAAAAAGATAATAAGAAATAAAATTCAGGAAAAAATGTAAATTATCCAGTGAAAGGTGTTCGTTGCACGTGCTAAAGTTGAGAGCAAGGACTTTATTGTAATTTTCAGAAACTCCAGGGGCTGGAATGCAATTTTCGCCAAATAATATAACCGGACGCACGTGCCTCGCACGTGTACTACTAGGGTTTTAGGCGGTGGGTCTGTGTCTTTCCCTCTTGCCCCCAAATCGAACGACGATAGTGGGCGTGGCTTCGAGCTCTCCTTCGGTCAGGTCTTCGAGGAGGCGACGGAGCTACGATCGGTGGTGGCGATACCCTTTGGTGCTCATCGAAGAAGGAGGTGCAGCGTCACTCAGGAATTCTCGTGTGGCTTGGGTTCTCCTCCAAGCGATGGGCGGTGATGATGCGGTGGTCGATGGTGGTCTGGGCGATGCCGAGATCTGTAACGGCGGGTGGCGGCGTGTGGTGCTTCTTCTCCAAGCAGAGGCTTTCGAGGCGTTGCGGTGGCTGTTATTGTGATTGGTGATGGTTCTCCTCCAAACGGTGGACCTCGCCCGCAAATGGCCACAACGATGGATGATCGGGTTGCATGTGGTCCAGGAGTGGAGCCTCCTCTATGCTCTTGGCAGTGGACTAAGGTCTCCTTCGAGCGGAGATGGATGACAATGGTGCGGCTCCAGACGACGGCGGCAGTGCCGAGCTTCGAGCTCCTAGCGGAGGTCGATGACGGCTGGGTGGTTGTGTTATGGAACTCGCCAGTGCTCGGCGAAGAAGGAGGTGCGGTGACGCTCAAGAACAACAATGGTGATGCTCGAGGCGGAGGGCAGTGCAGTCGAGACGGTGGTGGAGCTGCCACCCAAAAAATTCTTTTCTTTTTTTTTTATAAAATCTTCTTTTTTTTGACAGGACAACAAATGATCTTTTTTATTTTTTTATTTTATCATGTGTATCTGATGAATCTCGTATTCATCATGCTAAAAGCCAGTTATTAAAATCCCTGCTTAAACAAGCCAATAAAAATATCCTCTAATTCTTTGTTTTTATCATGTATTATATTGTACACAATTTACCATTAAACTATTGCTTTTAATTCCCTTTTATTTTCTTGTAATTATTTTATCACTCAAAAACCCCTTAAAATTAGGTAGACTAATTGTCTATAATCCACTGACCCTTAAAAAGATAAAAAAAATACAAAAAATCTCAAAACCACAAACTGGGTGTTTTTATCCCTTTAAAAATACCCCCAAAAATAGCTTTTGTACAGATGACCTCTTTTGGCTTTTTAACCAACATGACAGTTGTAGATCTCGTCGAGACGAGCAACTTTCATGTTTTGACTTTTTCCAAATTCGGCCTCTAACTATTTCTTTTCTAATTTTCTTTGTATTTTCTCTGAATTTTCTCATTGGGCCACGTGACGCTCTCTGGAGCCGCCACGTGGCCCGCTTCATCTCACGCCACCTGGCGCCCTTCCTGGACCGTTGGATCGGCTCCGCATCGCCTCCATCCCCGCCGTCCAACCCCGTCTCGTTCACAGCCATTGGATCTGATCTTCAGATCAGATCTCAACCGCACACTAGCGCCTAAACCACAGCCCTCCGATCAACCTCTCATCCAACGTACCTCCTCGTGCCACATCTTCTCTCCTCCACAACCACCCGATTCCTCTGTCATCCTACGGTTGACAAGGCTCCACGTCACCCTTCAATCTCCACCCTACGATCTTTACCTTCGATCCATCTAAACCGCTCATCGTCACCTAAATCCCAACCGTAGGATCAGATCTCTAGATCTGATCCTCGCCGACCTCTCGCGCCCGCATCCTAGCCGTTGGATCGCTAGATCCAACGGCCAGGAAGTCGTCTTCCACCTCCGTAACCCCCCTCCCACCAGCCGTTTCATCTCGCGACCTCCGCTCCCCCTTCCTTTTTTGGCCGGCGCTCCAGCCGCTCCTCCACCACCTAACGGTCGCTCCACGTACCCCACTGCTCCGCCATCCTCGCGCCACCATCAACAACCCTCGGTCTTTACCCATTGCCATTAAACCTCCACCCAAAAACGTCTCGACAGCACCATCACCCCCCGACCACCTCCGCCTATAAATCGCCACCTCCGCCACCTTTGCACCTCATCCACCAATCACAAGGCTTCGGCCCAACCCTTGGCCCATCCGACGACAGCGGAGCGGCCCGTGTTGAGGCGTCGACGACCGGAGCACCCCAGTGTGATCCGTGGTCTCTGGCCACGTAGTGGTCGTTATCATACACCGTCGAGCCTCCTTGGAATGATCGACCAGGTCGAGGCGACGACCTCGAGCTCCTCGGAGCTCAGCCCAGATCACCACCTCTGCCCCATTTTCTACCTTGCTCCAGCAAGGTGCCTTACCCCTCTACGTCTCCTAATTATCACATCACCTCCCCCATCGTTCACCCCCATCCGACAAGTCCTCCACCTTCGCAACCTTATCAACATCTTCGCCCCATCTCCTCCTTCCTCCAGAACCCCCTCGCGCCTCGACCCCACTCCTTCGCCGTCACGGCGGAGGATCCACCTGAGCCACCACATTCTCCACCTCATCGGCTCTCATCTCGCTCACTCACTTCGCACGTCACTCGCACGAGCCTCAGCTTTGACTAACAAGTGCAGGAACCCTCAATGGCCGAAGTTCGCGTCGGAGCTTCTTCAAGCTTCGATCCTCCGTCGAAGCTCCACCGACTTCCCACGCCAACCAGCTCCGGAGCATCACCGCAGCACCAGCTTCTTCGCGAGGTCCCCATCTTGCTTCTCCGATAATCAGGGGACCTCGCGGAGCTCGGAGGAGTCCACAGGGGTTCGTCGGAGCACAGTCTCCTCCGGTGGCTCGCGGCGGAGAAGATAGTACAGGCGCCGTCCGATCATCTAGATCGGACGGCCAGGATGATGCCACATGGAGTGCCGAATCTCTAGCCAAAGCTATAGGCTCGGGGCCCTCCAAACCTTGGCCCGAGCTACCAGTTGCTGCCACGTGGCCCGTACCTCAGCCGCCTCCCGAGCCTAGGTTCCTCACGTGCACTACACGTGAGGGCTTGGGCAAATTGCAAGAAAGACCCTGTTATTTATGGTAATTGCATACAGGTCCCCAGGCACGTGTCCTACGTGCGTGCCTGGGTAAATTACAGGGAGGCCCTCCAGGTTTTGAAGAATTGCAAAAAGGTCCCTACGCGCAAATGGGAAAATTGCAAAGGACCCCAGGCGGTTTTCTTTATTTGCATTTAGGTCCCTCCAGGGACCTAAATGTAATATTTATACCTTTATTTTATTGCATTTTTATTACAATTATGCCCTTGCACTGTTTTTAGCATAACTTGAGCATCGTAGGTCCAAATTGCATGATTTTAGTGTCGTTTTGATCCTTGTTTTGTCCTCTACATTTTAGCATACTTACTTGTTCCATTTGACACTGTTTTAATTTAAGTGATTTTTATGTGAAAAATGGGACCATGCTCTACTTGTCTTGCTTGATTTGATGACCGATTTTTAATGATGTGTTCAAATTGACTCTAACTTCATTCTATATTGCGTTGTTCATATTTTAGGGTGTAATTTTGACATTTTATTCATCATGCATATTATCTTGCATTATTTGCCCATGCATCACTTTAACTTGCATAAAAACAAAATAAAAAAATGCATACATCATAACTCTGCTTGCATTGCATTATAAATTGCATATGGACCTGAAATTGAGATTAAATCACATTGAGCTTCATGAATCAAAATTCAATACACACTTTAGGCTGCTGTATCCCTGTGTTCGACCTTGGTACACTTGCCAAGTATAAATATTCCACAGCATTCAAAGTCAGTGGTTTTTGATCAACCAAATCCGCCTCCTGTACTACAGCTTAATTCCACATTATTATAGAGGTGAATTTGACGTTCATCAAATGGCGCCGTTGCCGGGGATACGGCTTTGCTTAAATTTTGATTTTTGATTTTTTTTTTATTTATTTCGAAAATTTTTAGGTCCTCATTTCATGCATCATTTCTTTGCATATCATTTGCTGATTTAATGTCTCAGGGTTTTCTAACGTCTATCTTTTTTGACAGGGCCCATGGTGATCGAGGACGCTTGATCCTCATGGAGGAGTGAAGTCGAGAATTTCCGCTGAAGAGGCCGCAAAAGAACCTGTGAAGGATTTGGGAGATTGTAGCAGTCAAAATTGCATTGCATTTTGTAAAAAAAATAACTTGCATCTGCATATTTATTTTCAGTCTTGCATATTGTACATAGACACACACACAAAAATCCCCCCCCCCCTCACGCACACACACACACCTACACTGCACATGCACAGACTCACCTCCACCCTCCCCCTGTATATTTCACTCTCTCTCTCTCTCTCTCTCTCTCTCTCTCTCTCTCTGTGTGTATCTATTTTTCACGAACCCCCTTCCCCTCACCCTTGTATCATAGACCCCCCCTAACGCAGACCTTACTTAGGCTATTTGTAGCCTAAGTATATGGGGACCTGCTTGCTCTTCCATCCCTCGTCCTGTTTTCTTGTACTTAGGCCAATTTTGACCTAAGTATAGGGGGACCCTCCTCCTCAGTTCCGTTGTATCACCCTGTACTTGAACCGAGCCTTGGCTTCATGGCACTTGTGCTATGAGGACATAGCAAATTTTAAGTATAGGGGGGTATACCGTATATTATTGTATATTACTTTAGCCTTAGCTCATGTTTTTAAAACTTTTTAAATTTTATTTTTCGGGCTGGGTTTTGGTAAACTAGTGAACTGAGTAAAAACCTGTAAAAATTAAAAATTGAGGGATTAATTTTTTAAATATTCCTGTGTAAAAAAAATTGAAAAATTAAAAATCTTTCTTGGAGGTTGATTCTGACTACTAGGTTTAGTAGGCATTTTCAGTGAGGGAACCTCGGTCTCCCTTAGCAGAGTGGGTGGTTTAGAGGACATCGCATACGGCCCCGTCCTCAAGTAACACGGGCCTCGGCCCGTACTTACCCCCATACTGGCTGAAAATGTATACTTTTATTTGAGCCTGGGCCAGTCATTGTCTCTCCGAGGAATTAAAAAAAACAAAAAAAATTATAAAAATTAAAACCCAAAAAAAATTGCAAAAGCCAAAAATCACACAAAAATTCACCAACCCAAGGAGTTGGTGTATTCCTGACACATTCACACTCACGCAAGGCTTGAGAATTTTGAGGACACTGGATCTCTGGGATCTTGAGAGTCTGAGTTAACATGCCTTAGTCATTAGGGTTTTCATGACTTAAATATCCACACTCCTCTGATTTGAAAGATTTGAGTGCTATATTGCACTCTTCATCTCTACCTTTAAGAAAATATTATCAGCACAGTCACTTCCACAACTGCATGATTAATGAGCTGAGATGGGATATCACTTGAGGAACTAGGACCATAGATTTGAGTTTAGACCCGATCTAATGATATTCGAGGATGGGATAAAGTTAATGAAGGCTTCAGAAAACCTAACTGTCAGCAAAAACCCTAGCCAGTATGTGAACAAGATTCATATGTTATCTCTTTGATATTAACCTATGTGCCAAGGTGTGAAGAAACTTAAAGGAATTTGTTGATCAGTGTGCGCCAATCTCTTGGTAAAAGCAGTGGAGCTAGCCAACAAAAGAAATGAAATGTCAAAGAAAAGCTCTAAATCCAAAGTCAAATTCCAAATGAGCTCCCACCAATGGCGAGCGCTCCCAAACATTTTCAAAGTGTCCACTTGGACCAAGCGCTAAATAGGACTAAGGAGTCGGGCTGACACCACAAAAAGGGCCCTGCATCGTAAGCGATACAAGTCTGGGTGTCGAAGGTATCTTAGATACTCAGAAAAGACATACCCCGCTGTATTCCCAGAAAAACAAGTGCAGACGACTCCAACTCTCTTGACGGACACATTGATCAACAAAATAATAATATACATGTGTTGATTAAAAGGCACTCGAGAGGCCCCTTGCTCCAATGTGAGGGTGAGAAAATTAGACACAATCCCAGTACCTCCATCATCTGGCCGTCCATCAACATTTCAAAGTCTGACAAACTAATGAGACGGTGGACTGAAGCAAGAACATACCTATTCCCTAGTATTGAGGATTAGGTCTAGAGGAAGATCTTTGGGACTGGAACTTTGGGTGATGCATCGACTTGGCTCTCATGAAATGCAGTACACTAAATGTCATATCCTTATATTATATGTATAAAAAGAGAGTCTGATAATCAGAGAAGTGGGATTCCTTCTGACTAAGGATTGGATAAACCCAGAATTTTAGGATCACTTAGGTCAAGGGTCTTCAAAAGATCAAGCCTTGAATTTTTCACGCGCACTGTCAGGAATTAATCCGACTCCTTCATTCTTTAGATGCTCGAGGACGAGCATGGTTTAAGTATAGGGGTATGATGAATCTTGTATTCATCATGCTAAAAGCCACTTATTAAAATCCCTGCTTAAACAAGCCAATAAAAATATCCTCTAATTCTTTGTTTTTATAATGTATTTTATTGTGCATAATTTACCATTAAACTATTGCTTTTAATTCCCTTTTATTTTCTTGTAATTATTTTATCACTCAAAAACCCCTTAAAATTAGGTAGACTAATTGTCTATAATCCACTGACCCTTAAAAAGATAAAAAATACAAAAAAATCTCAAAACCACAAACTGGGTGTTTTTATCCCCTTAAAAATAACCCCAAAAATAGCTTTTGTACAGATGACCTCTTTTGGCTTTTTGACCAACATGAAAGTTGTAGATCTCGTCGAGACGAGCAACTTTTATGTTCTAACTTTTCCAAATTCAGCCTCTAACTATTTCTTTTCTAATTTTCTTTATATTTTTCTCTGAATTTTCTCGTTGGGCCATGTGGCGCTCTCTGGAGCCACCACGTGGCCCGCTTCATCTCACGCCACATGGCGCCCTTCCTGGACCATTGGATCGGCTCCGCATCGCCTCCATCCCCGCCATCCAACCTCGCCTCGTTCACAGCCATTGGATCTGATCTTCAGATCAGATCTCAACCGCACACTAGCGCCCAAACCACAGCCCTCCGATCAACCTCACATCCAACGTACCTCCTCGCGCTACGTCTTCTCTCCTGCACAACAACCCGATTCCTCTGTCATCCTACGGTTGACAAGGCTCCACGTCACCCTTCAATCTCCACCCTACGATCTTTACCTTCGATCCATCTAAACCGCTCATTGTCACCTAAATCCCAACCGTAGGATCAGATCTCTAGATCTGATCCTCGCCGACCTCTCGCGCCCGCATCCTAGCCGTTGGATCGCTAGATCCAACGGCCAGGAATTCGTCTTCCACCTCCGTAACCCCCCTCCCACCAGTCGTTTCATCTCACGACCTCCGCTCCCCCTTCCTTTTCTGGTCGGCGCTCCAGCCGCTCCTCCACCACCTAACGGCCGCTCCACGTACCCCACTGCTCCGCCATCCTCGCGCCACCATCAACAACCCTCGGCCGTTACCCATAGCCATTAAACCTCCACCCAAAAACGTCTCGACAGCACCATCACCCCCCGACCACCTCCGCCTATAAATCGCCACCTCCGCCATCTTTGCACCTCATCCACCAATCACGGGACTTCGGCCCAGCCCTTGGCCCTCCGGTGACAGCGGAGCGGCCCGTGTCGAGGCGTCGACGGACGGAGCACCCCGGTGTGATCCGTGGTCTCTGGCCACATATCGGTCGTTATCATACACCGCCGAGCCTCCTTGGAATGATCGACCAGGTCGAGGCGACGACCTTGAGCTCCTCAGAGCTCAGCCCAGATCACCACCTCCGCCCCATTTTCTACCTTGCTCCGGCAAGGTGCCTTACCCCTCTACGTCTCCTAATTATCACATCACCTCCCCCATCGTTCACCCCCATCCGACAAGTCCTCCACCTTCTCAACCTCATCAGCATCTTCGCCCCATCTCCTCCTTCCTCCAGAACCCCCTCGCGCCTCGACCCCACTCCTTCGCCGTCACGGCGGAGGATCCACCTGAGCCACCACATTCTCCACCTCATCGGCTCTCATCTCGCTCACTCACTTCGCACGTCACTCACACGAGCCTCAGCTTTGACTAACAAGTGCAGGAACCCTCAATGGCCGAAGTTCGCGTCGGAGCTTCTTCAAGCTTCGATTCTCTGGCGAAGCTCCACCGACTGCCCACGCCAACCAGCTCCGGAGCATCGCCGCAGCATCAGCTTCTTCGCGAGGTCCCCATCTTGCTTCTCTGATAATCAGGGGACCTCGCGGAGCTCAGAGGAGTCCACAGGGGTTCGCCGGAGCACAGTCTCCTCCGGTGGCTCGCGGCGGAGAAGATAGTACATGCGCCGTCTGATCATCTGGATCGGACGGCCAGGATGATGCCACGTGGAGTGCCGAACCTCTAGCCAAAGCTATAGGCTCGGGGCCCTCCAAACCTCGGCCCGAGCCACCAGTTGCTGCCACGTGGCCCGTACCTCAGTCGCCTCCCGAGCCTAGGTTCCTCACGTGCACTGCACGTGAGGGCTTGGGCAAATTGCAAGAAAGACCCTGTTATTTATGGTAATTGCATACAGGTCCCCAGGTACGTGCCCCACGTGCGTGCCTGGGTAAATTACAGGGAGGCCCTCCAGGTTTTGAAGAATTACAAAAAGGTCCCTGCGCGTAAATGGGAAAATTGCAAAGGACCCCAGGCGGTTTTCTTTATTTGCATTTAGGTCCCTCCAGGGACCTAAATGCAATATTTATCCCTTTATTTTATTGCATTTTTATTACAATTATGCCCTTACACTGTTTTTAGCATAACTTGAGCATCGTAGGTCCAAATTGCATGATTTTAGTGTCGTTTTGATCCTTGTTTTGTCCTCTACATTTTAGCATACTTACTTGTTCCATTTGACACTGTTTTAATTTAAGTGATTTTTATGTGAAAAATGGGACCATGCTCTACTTGTCTTGCTTGATTTGATGACCGATTTTTAATGATGTGTTCAAATTGACTCTAACTTTTGCGTTGTTCATATTTTAGGGTGTAATTTTGACATTTTATTCATCATGCATATTATCTTGCATTATTTGCCCATGCATCACTTTAACTTGCATAAAAACAAAATAAAAAAATGCATACAGCATAATTCTGCTTGCATTGCATTATAAATTGCATATGGACCTGAAATTGAGATTAAATCACATTGAGATTCATGAATCAAAATTCAATACACACTTTAGGCTGCCGTATCCCTGTGTTCGACCTTGGTACACTTGCCAAGTATAAATATTCCACAACATTCAAAGTCAGTGGTTTTTGATCAACCAAATTCGCCTCCTGTACTACAGCTTAATTTCACATTATTATAGAGGTGAATTTGACGTTCATCAGTACCTGCAATAGAATAAAGATAAATGACTCGAGCACGATGGCTCGATCCCAAATACAAATAAAAAATGTGAATAGAAAATGGATCCGTTAAAGTAGGAGGTTGGATCCAGAGATCCGACCATCATGCCTGGCCGGAGGTGTGAGGTCGTGAGAGATAGAACGTTAAATGATGAGGAATCGGAAAATGACGTGAGATCGGTAATCGGAAGCGGATTGAATCATGATGAACAATTAGGAATGATTAACTACGCATATGAAAAAATAATTCTGAAAGTAAAATTAAAACTAAACCTAAATTATCTAAACAAAAGACGAGAAATGGATGTGTCTCACCAATGAACATTGGAATAACGTCGTAATGGTCTCGACGAAGACCGACTCGCTCTCACCGGACGGCTCAGAAGCTGGGCACATTTTCCATCAAAAATCACTCTTGGAAAATTAGGCTCCTCTCACCATATGTTTGATAAAATTGAAATGAGGGGGGATGAGCTAAATAAATAGGAAAAAATCTAATTTAAAAAATGAATTAATGGGGAGAGAATAAAGGGAAAGATCTTAATGGTGGAATTGATGATTAATTGAATAAATTAATAAATTAATTAAATTCGAAATATATTATATAAAATAATAGATGTCAATAATTTAATTAGATACTTTAATGATGGTTTAATTAAGGAATTAAATTATATACATATGTTATATATTTACATGATTTAATAAATAAATCATTTTCATCATTTTATTAATTTAAATAATAAATATTAGTTATTTATTTTTTAGTGGTGGTTATTTAAGGAAATTAATTATATACATATAATATACACATATGGTACATTATACACATAGTTAAATAAGGAAATTATTTTATTTATATTTTAATATTATATTTTTATATTTTTAATTTTACTTTAAATAAATATTAAAAATATCTACAATTATTTAAAAGTACATTATGTATAAAAATAAATATGAATAAATCAATACAATAAATAAGTGGTAAAATTATAAAAACTACCCTAGAAATTTGCCTTTCAAATTGTAACTCCAAAAATTATGAAACCACTACCATTTTAAAGATAATTTAATTTAGAATACGATGGAAGTGAGTTCGATTCAATTCGAGTTCATATGGAGAAGATATTGGTCTGGAAAGTTTGTATTTTTGTGGCCTTTGGAGAGTGTGATTATTTACAGTATATACACAGATTTATTTTACTATTGTTTTTGTTATTTACAAGAGCCTTTTATCGTGATTATTTACAAACAGTTATGTAATAAAATAATTAAAGAACTTGTATTATAGACAATATTATACAGGAACATATCAAGTATATTTTTGGTGATTTTTAGCCTTATCTCCCCCTACTTTATTCCTTGTCAATCAAATCAAGTCTTGACCTTCTCTCGGGGTTGGATTCAACTTGTATCTATTACATATATACAGTCTTTTATTTTCTTTAATTTTCCTTTATGTCTTTATTTATTTATTTTAGGTTAAAATGTAATAAATATACAATATTTATACAAAGATGCAGATTAGTAAGAATATAGATTTATCAATATATACGTGTGTTGTATAAGGAATTTTAAGCTAAAATATATGAATAAAGATGATGAAATGTATATTCATCAGTGACAGACCACTAGGTTGATGATCTAACAAGATATATATACTGTGAGTTGATATGAGATTTATGATCTCTCAAAGGAATCACATAGGTTTATAAGTGACAAACAGGGGGATAGAGCACACTCATGAGACGCTGGTGTAAAGTAGATTCCACTAGCAGTCATCACGTTGAAGAAACATGATATAAGTTCGAGAATACTACTATACTCTTGTGGAAAGTGTATGTTTGATCATGTCATCCTATATTCATTTTAGATACTTTTTGCTAAACCATGGAAGGAGATAGATAAATATAGGAACAAGTACTTCAGGTTATCCATATCTTCTCGTATATAGGATGCATGTTTATTGCAATGCTCGAGGTTGCTGTGATGGTAACAGAAATACCATTCATTGTATTTAATTATTAACTAACCAATTTAATATATATATATATATATATATATATATATGTGTGTGTGTGTGTGTAAGTAACCAATTTAATATATAGGAAAAATTCGTAAAAAACTCCATACAACTTCTTATAATTATGAAGGGATATTGTGATTGCAGAATGTTACGAGTTAATCCCTGGGTGCTATCATATATGGGTAGCTTTTCATGTGGATAAACTTTCAAAAAAATCCCCTAAAATAGGGTAAAATAGGGGGAAAATGTCTCGGATCTGGTGGGAATTGTTTTAACATGCAAATTTATTAATATACCATCAATACCTTTCAAAGCTACTTTTGACTTATCAATTGGGGATTTGCGTGCGTTTTCTAGAAAAATTATTAATAATCGTGATAAAATAATGTACTTCGCTAAGAAAATTAACTTTTGGAGGATCATATATGTGAACCAAATATAATATTGTTGTGTGTTCTTTGAGAGTGAATTATTTTTTAACATAATTCTCAGTTGCTTAATTTATCATGGCCAATTATTGTGAACTTTCCTTGAATTACGAGGGATCTTTGAAATACTTTTATTTCAACTGCAATTACATATAATATAATATGTTTTTAAGTTCATTAACATTGGAGTGTTTGACAACTTGTCTACTTATATCACATTGGATTGCCATTAAAAAGAAAAACAACAACATCATGCCTTTTCCCACAATTAAGTAGGATCGCTATATGGATTTTTTGCCTCCATTCAGATCTATTAAGATCATTCTCGGACTTAAATATATAAATAACTGAGATTCCTTTGAATAGTCTCATTCCAACACTTGTTGGGCCTTCCTCACCCTCTCTTAAATGGCTCAGCATCCAAACTCATGCATCTTCTAACTGATGCATCAACTGACCTTCTTTGCAAATGAACAGACCATCTGCCATTAAAAAGAAAAGAAAGAAAGAAAATAAGTAGCCATCTCAATATCGTGTATACTCTTATATCAACATTATTTATAAAAGTACACTTCATTTACATGCTCATGTGATTTTATATTCTGCATTTGTTTCACATTCTACATTTGTTTCCCATGTTCAAGTGTCCAAACAACTATTTTCTATATAGAATCACACTGTACAATTATGTCAATTTTCATATATATATATATATATATATATATATATTAGAGTTTTTAATATAAATATAATCTCACACAAGCTAATAAATTCTAACACTCTTTAAGAACATTGTGCGCGAAAAATATTCAAACTTCACCTATTATCCTTTACTAAAAAAACCAGATGATTATTTTTAGTCAACTAAAATTTGGGAAAGAATACAAAACCTTATAAAAAATTAGTAATGGAACTATAAGAAAATAATAAGAGGAAAAAAACAACAATCCACTTCATATTTGGGCTTATATAGGCCCTTAAGCCCATCCCATATAAACCTATTTAAGTTAATTATTTCAAAGCCCGAGAAATGATTGTCAATATGTTTGCAAGTATATATGGATTGTCCCATCAAATCCGCTACCATATCTATTTTATACATATTTTAACGCATAATTTAAAAATGGATGCATATATTTTTATGTATAGTCCAATTAATAAATATAGTTGTAAATTGATTTGTAACTCTATGTAACAGAAGTTTATGCGTTCGTTCACGTTATTTGATAAATAATGCATTTAATACATTTTTCCAAGTCTGAGTCATTCAATACATGTGTATTTGCACTAATCTATAATTTATTTCTTGTATTATCTAAATTAAGTCTGTGTCTATATTTAAAGTATGTGATTACACATTTTTCATATATGTCAATATTCGTATGCACGCCCTTATTTATATTTCAAAATAAATAAAGACATAGTGATACATATATCTGTATATGTATGTATCCTTTTTTAGGATTACTAACAGTTATTGTAAAAAATTATCAATTTTAAACATCGCATAGATGTCTTTGTGAGCTTTACATTATACATTGAATTACCTGATGCGGGGTAATGTTTGCTCATTTGCATGAAGATCAGTCAATCTCGATTAGATTCGAGTGGAGCATACTAACCAAATTGAATATATAATATTTTGATTTTAATTTTCCTATTTACATAAACTATTGACACCATTGTCGATTCAGTCAGTCGAGCCTATTGATCTAATGATGAAAAACTCAAACTCCATGATCTATTCGGTCGTTCGATTCAATTTTTAAAACTTGATTACAACTCTAACCCTAGTTGACCTATGGGGGAGAAGGATCTAGAGTACAACAACTGCCATCATCTCCATGCAATGGTGAGGATGAAGAACACTCCTTCCTAATGATTACATGTGAAATGATTCCACTGTATACAGACTTTATGCTCTGGCCCCACAGATTTTCTTAATTTGTTAGGTGCCCCTCTCCATCCAACATTGAACATCCACATCTTTCAAGTGGAAAGGGGTGAAGACATCATATTCATGTCACCTCAATATGCAGGCTTTATATAATGCCACTAGAGAGGACAACCCACTCCCCCTAACCTACCCTCTACCTTGATCCCCATTGTTACTAATAATATAAATGATATAAATAATAATTTATACTAATAGTAATAATATAAATATAATAGATATTTTGTTTCCTCTTGGATAGGGGAATGGGGTATCCAATCCACAGTATCCACTTCAATGGAATGATGAAGACTTCTTATCTAAGACACCCATGTGGAGTGGTTATGCTCATGAAAATGATAGAAATGTGATGGAAAGTGATTTGAAAAAATATATAATTTTTTGTTTGATCATATTCTTTACGTTTATACTTCTACGAAAATGCGTAAAGAAATTAAAATCATTGTGCTTGTGCTTGTAACAAAGATGAAAGAACATCGACAAGAAATAGCAAAATATATACGTATATAAGAGTGAGGCCTACGAAAACCGATTTATATCGTCTCTGAGGTGGGAAAATTGAAGTAGCGATTTCCTTTAGTGTGGCGTAAAGCGACAAAAATTGGAACTACACATCTGTATTAAGCAAGACCAGACATTTTGTATGTATATAGAGCGAGGGTTTTTAAATTATCCGTCGAAACATGTCGATTCTCTTATGGCTATGGAAAAAAAACACAGTGCCAATTCCACGAGGTTACGTGTAAAAGTACATATGTAAACTTCGTTGATGTAAAAGTACACATTGGCATTTGACAAGTGATTTTACCTTGCATCGATGAATTTTACAACATGTTGCCTAAGGAATTTTCTAGGAGAATCCTAGTTAAAATATCTTTCACATGTGGTGAGTAATTTCCTTTGCTAGCTAAAGGATGTGAATGCGACCTCACTATGAATATAGGTTGAGATGGGGTACCCATCAATGAGGTGAAAAAGATACAAAGGAGTGCACACCACAAAGGGAGTGATATTCATGGGAGTTAATATCCATGATATGGAGTTTTCCTAAATTGGGGTAGCTATTGCAAACTTGTATCCTTGACCCTTCAAACCTATATCAAGTAGGCATGCGAGTTAAATGCAATTGCTAGGTTAAAATAAGACACTTCATGGTTCAATAAGACACTTCATGGTTCAATGTACAATCAAAATTATTGGGATTTTTACACCATGACCCAAGAAATTTTATCAAATTGTGCTATAACCCATATGATATTTATAATTACACCACAATCTCAATAATATTTACTCTATTTAATATACAAGCTCATGTGCATGGGTTATGGCGTAAGAGTTAGTAAGATTACATGGATCAAATAGACCCATAAATCTTGCCTAATTACATTGTAACCCCTATCTATAACCTCTTAATGGCACTCCTACTAATGTAATCTTACTGACTCTTACACAATAACTCTTGGACATGGGCATATATGTTAAATCAGATAATGATGGTAGGGAGTGTGGTGTAATTACAAAGATTTTAGGGATCATGGAGTAAAACCTTTTTTAAATTTGTGGGCACCAACTTCTAGAATCTTAACATCAATGACCTCATGGATTTCCCCAACTCTATACCAATCCCTAATCCTTACCCACATTAATCAAATGACCTCCTAATTAAATTAATTACTAGCAGATACCCGTGCAACGGCACGGGTAAGAATCAAAATCAACACATGCTTATTCCGAAGCAGTAGTACTGATATAAAGCAAATAACATTTTTTTAACATGATATTTGTATAATAACATTACTTCTATAAGATAAGCCTATCTTTCAATAAGGTTATACGGTAAGTAATCCCATTATGTTTGTATTCTTTATATCATCTTCCATATCTATTTGGCTCGATCACTAACATCTCCATTGCATTTGTCTTAGTTCCCGTCTTCACATTTATTTTTTCTTCATTTTTGAGTTGCATCAACTCAAAAGACCAATGAACCTTTCATCTTTTGATGGCAAATGCATGCTACAATGATCAATACCCCGACAATGCAATACCTTATTGTACATTCCCTCAAGTTGTACGATCTCGATACATTCACATACAAGGTTGATCGGGTAAGATCTCAGTAGTTAAGTATCATGCTCATCTTGTATGAAGATAGCGATACAATTTAGTACATTTCTACAGGACATAACTTTTATGGAACTTATTTTAGTTGGCTTCCTTGCTTCGAGCGAATAGACCAGCAATGATTATGTGGAGATCAATATGGGTGTTCACGGGATGAGTACCTTATCCATTCGATCAATGACTCGTCGTGGGTCGAACCGATTCATTCTAACGGGTACCCAGATTATATAAATGGATGAGTACGGCGTAGGGTGTGCACAGGATATCCCCTCCAAGGAAAACATTTACATACATTAGTTCACATACTATATATTCTCTCGTTAATAGACGGAAACTTACCCAATTAATATTAATACAGCATGGATATTTCTGTACAAAGAGTGCAATGATAACCATAGAACATTTTTTTTGGGATATAACTTTTATCTAGATCCGATAATAAAGATCTTGTTGATTAGTAATAAAAAATCATATTACTTAGAAATTCTACATGTAAAAATGGATTTAGTTATTTGCAATTGAAAAGTAAGTAATAATTTGCTTAACATGAAATGTGAAATTGGAGTTATCAATATTAACCAAAATATCTTCATTTGGAATATATAACTCACTTAACATGAAATGTGAAACCTGAGCCATTAGCATTTGGAAATTTGCAGCAGGAGATGGAAGGAATGGGGTTATCGAGAGGCAGAAGAATCGTGTTTAGTGGTTGGATTTTCAACTATTGAGGAGTTGTAGAGTAACTTTGAGCATAGCATCAATGAAGCCATCATGCATGTTATCGTCCTGGAAGTAGTTCTCCAAGAACTTGATCAGGGGGTACTCCTATTGCTATGGAATTTATGATGTGTAATTTTTTCTTTTTGCTAGGAATCCTAAGTCCAATCCTAGATTGAAATTGGCAAACTCCTTGTTTGGAAACTTAAATTTTCAAAACTACTTACTTGTGACAGTTTTTGACCATGATCTCGAGATATCGTTATAAAAATGATATGTGTAATCGTATTTGCATAAAATTGAAAAAGGCATCTCCGTATCTGTATCTATATCTGCAAGAAAATTTGAGCAAATATCCAATTTGGTATCATTGTTCTCCAGTTGGTATAGGAATAAATGGTGTTTGATTTTGTTGTTTAGTTTTGCACGGAAATTACTCAGGATTACGGTGTGTAAGCATCCCTTTATTGTAGCTCAAGTTTAAGAAGCCCCACCTAAAAGGGGAAGCATAATAGATAATAGATATAGCCTACAGGTCCATTAGAGAAAGCCTGAAGAACAAAGGGCTGACTTCTGAGGCCTTCTGATGGTAATTGCACCAGCAGTTGATGTTCGAGTCAGTGCAGCTATCTTCTCTTCTGGGGAGATGCATTACCATTCCCCAACTTGAATTATGTGGAATATATATGCCTTCAGATTGCTAAAACGCCGAGGTGAATCTTTATTGAGTCGAAGGAGAATACTCGCCTTGCTGAATGCCTGATTTAACTTTGTTTTTTAACCGTCATCTGCGGCATTGCAGCGATGGGGGGAGGGAGGAGGAAGTAAAGAGGCAGGTTTGGAGGAGCAGAATGGGTTGCTGGCGGCAGTGGCAAGGGTCACAGACGGATGGGCATGGTGGCGACGAGGGTGGAGGGTGGCAGAAGGAAGAGGCTGTGCAACAGATGCCAATAAGGACAAAATCGGAGATTGATGACGGGGAATTAATGTTTCATTGGTTGGGGGTATAATCCGTAGGGGTAAAAATGGAATGTAATGGTAAAACTTAATGGGTGGGGGAGGCAAGATCCCCTGCTTAATATATAGTAATGGATTAGTTGGCCATTAAAGTAATCACAATCTTTGATCTAATTATTTGCTCCACATGCAGCTCTACCTTAAATATTATATTTTAGCTTTATTGTTAATAATATAATTAATATATTAAAAAATAACAAGCAAACGAAAGGATGCATAAAGGGGTACCCCTTTATACTCCTGTTATCCCAACCAACCAACCAAGGACTGTTTGACTGTCCAGAAAATAGTCATTTCATCCCTATGCAATAATGCATCCCCCCCCCTTTTTTTTCTCTACTAAGCTCTACTTAATTAATTTAATCATGAACCAAAAGCAAAAGTAAAGCATATATTTTTAAATGGATTGTTTCCTCTAATCACATCATCTTTTTTTCCCAATCCAAACTTATAGTTTTTTTTCATAATACCCACTTAAATGATCTTGTGGTAGTACAGTGTGCCTACGACTTAAAGGACCAGGGTTCAATTCCCTTGTGTGGAGGTTGCATTAGGTAGTCGACAGCCAGCGTAAAATATAGCTGAATCTTTCAACATGGATTTGAGCAAGAATCCATGTAGCTGACTCTACTTTTAGTGGGAGAAGATTTTACCATTTTATACCCATTTAAGTTTGCGATATTTAAGTACGTCCCTTGAAATTTTGTATTTTACAGAAAACACCCACGTAAATTTTCTATTTTACAAGAATTCCTCTAACAACACTCTAGAGGAAGTATGTTCGTGTGAAATTACAGTTTTATAAGGGTAGTAGTGCAAAAATCCCAAAACTATATGATTTTTACATGTATATCACTTCCAAATTATTACGAATAATCTTCTTCCAACATTTCTTTGATCTTCCTTTGCGACTTTATGAGAAGAGCCAAGGCTTCTTTTCCACTAACCTGATCGATGATTAGGATCATCTAAGCAGTCGATTCTCGATCCAACAACCAGATCCTCGCCCTATGTTGCAAGGAACCCTACGACAGTGGAGATGACCCGAACCCTAAAAGAAAGAGTCAGTGAGCTTCATGATCCTACTACATGATTTTTGCACAATTCAACCCGCCTTTTGAGGATGAATGAGATACAAAACCCCTTCCTCTTGTAAAATCCTACATCTTCACCCTCGTAACGAGGGTGTCTAAGGCGTGTGCGACACATTGTCTATTTTTTTCTCTTTTTCCAGAAGTGATAATCTATGGGGTATATTAAAAAAACGATCATATTTTTACGTCGATTGCCTACTAAAAAAAGAGTCTGGTCTTCAGTGCTTTTACCCTTTCCTCGATGAATCCTTTACTAAAGAAAATCTTTGGAATTACACCTTTTCTGAAACGTAGTTTGTGAGATTTGAACTCTGATCTTTTAGGTCTATCTTTCTTAAGGAAGAGTGTCGTCAATCACATATAATTACGTATGAACCTAATGTATTACCCACCAAATCCGGGGCAGGTGCAGAGTACTTACCAAACTCCTCTTTGCAGATATTTAAAGCATATTTTACCCATTCTTTGGTCAAAAAAATAATTAAAATCATTGTCACAAGATGTGACCTGTCACAATATCTATTTGATTAATTATTAGTATATTTGCTCATCGGGGATTTTTCACATGTGTGTTCCTAAAAAATAAATGTGATTACACTCATGTTACCACATCTGTAAAAATTCTAAAATTTAAACCAACTACTGTAATGTCCCGGGCTTAGGTCCCCGATTTGTTATCGAAGAAAACTGGTCATGACAACTTGTTGGGTACAAGTCCAAATGAATCTGTTAACAACCACCAAAAATGCTTAAGCCTAAGTTGTCAAATAGTAGTCCCCACCACTTATAAACCACACCCATACTTTGTGAGTTTTAGATGTGACACTATGTTTTGAGGGTATGAGTGTTACAACAGGGTAGTGGTCATGATATAAGTGTTAAAAATATAGGGTTTAAATATAATCACAATGTTTTGCAAGGGTACGGGCATAAAAACCCTCTTTTTTTAATGTAACTATTACACATATACATACACACGTTATTTGGTCTAAGTTAGAAATATAATTTAGAGCATGGTTAGTCGAAATTAATTGGGATAAGGGATACGTGTGGTTTATCATTTTTTTATGTTCTGTCGATTTGAGGGTTAAGAAAGGAACAAAAACATCAAATAAAGACACAATATTCGAAATTTGAATTACATCAGTGATCATATTTCGAATTATATATCTTTTATGCTGTTGTATATTCATTGTAGCGTGAGTAATCGAATGTGACGCCATACATACAACGCGAAAGAAACTTGTTTTTTTTTTGATGGAAGGTCGGTTGTTCAATCGCTAGATCGTTAACAGAGCATAAATCGATGATTCTACGTTGATTTGAAAAGATTTTTACACTTATACCCTTGTATTTTTCATATTTATGTCATGACTCCTCTCAACTTTGAAAATTTACACATCCAAACATGTTCTTGAGTCTTTACACGGGCAAATATGCAAAATTTGAAGTTTAACCGGTATCATAACATAATTTTTTTATGATTCCACTTATGGGTGGTCCTATTATTTACCAAATCCAATTACTTAGAAACAATTTTATTCAATAATAACAACTAACATTTAAAAACTAAATACAGTAGAAAATATGTGAATAAATATATCTGTGTACATCATTACATGTATATTGAACTAAAAAAAAGATACTGAAAAGAACTACCCAACAGATCGAGTCTAGAGTAGTATGATTGATCGAGATTAGAGTAGTATGACTAGTCGTTGGCCGGCTACTGATTTTGTGAAGAAAGCATTTACCTAATCTCCATTAACAAAATCATTATTTGCATTAAATATATAATAAGTCATCCTAAAATATGTTCTTGTTTATTTATATCGAGCTAGGAAAAGAAGGGTCGATAAGAACTGCCATACAAACCATGATTATTGAAGTGCTTACGCCCATTGTTTGATTGGCTCCTGATTTTGCGATGGCTTACTGATACATGTTCGGGTTTCAAAAAATATCAGAAACAGTGTCGTCATAGATTTGTATCATAAAGGGTCATAGTGTAACTGTGGAAAAAATAAGGGTATGAGTGTAAAAGTCCAAAAATAAGGGTATGAGTGTAAAAGTCCCTAATCTCAATTATAGCATGGAAAATAAAAAAAGCAAGTAGCTTTAATCATTATGATAGAGAGAGGACATGGGGATTGCCGCAGAGATAATAAAGGTATATTAATATCAGTGTAGTGGTTGTGAGGGGTCCATTAACATCGTTTAATTTGAACTTTAGTATATTATTAGCTACCTAAGTTGCTTTGCTATTCAATTTTACATAGAGGCCCTTGTACTTTCATTCTAATGGTAAGGTGCTCCCAAAACTATGTCATCTTTGAAGTCTTTCTACCAACAAGCGTAAAGTTGATGATAAGTGATCGATCGATCATCAAAAATTGAAGGAGAGTTCGAACGAATCGATTCCCCTCGAGAAGTCACATAGTGAATCATCCGAAGAACATCTATGCAAGTTCTCTGTCGGACTCTCCTTCTAGGTAGACTTGAAAGAACACTACAAGCTGGTTAAAGTACAAGAAACACTATGACAAGCCAGTCGATGCTCAAGAGAGCCCTGGAAGTAATCAATCGTCGAATCAAGAAAAATCATCTGATTGTGTTGGGAACAGATCCGATCAATAAAACAGAAACAGAGACTTGAAGGGTAAAAACATACATAAACACAGAGATACAACGATATATAGCTGCATGCTCCACTTATAAGAACAATCCTTCTCCCATATGTTCCCATGAAGATAATACGAAGTAGAAATAAGCGACGACTGACATGGGCATATCAAATACCGCGATGCGAGGTTGATATATATCGTTAAATGAAATTACCAATATACCCCTCGTATCTAAGTAAAATCAGCTTTATCGATGAAGTTGGCCGTGCACATATAGTATTAATCAGATTTTACAAGAGAAATTAGACATCGAGCGCATACATCCTGCCATTATTTATATTAGCTACAAATAATTATGCTATAGCTACTATAAATCTTTTTCATTTGGTCCCTATATTTTCCAACCTTATCATCTTTATCCCTTTCTCCTAAGCAAACTCAGTCATCCATCTCAAGCTCGTCTTATTCTCTCTATTACCATTAATTTTTTAATAGTAGATCCTTATAATTTCGAGAGTTCGGAACTTCTCTCTTAAGATTCGAACACGAGTCCTTTAAAATGTAGGCACACTACACTATCACCACATCACTTCTTAGATTTCATTATCATTACTCGGTGATCTGTAGTTTGCGAACTCCTTGCAAACCCTAATGTGGGGAAAGACATGGGAGATTCTCTCACAAACAAACACACTCAAAAGAAAGGGACTACGGCTACTCGAAAAGCAAAATGTACATATACTTTGAGAGCCGTAGAGAGAGAAAGTCAGACAGAGAGAGGGAGAGAACAAAAGAAAGGAAAAGCAACCGGAAATCAAAAGATTCGTGCAGAGGAGTGTAAGAAAAAGCAAAGGGGGGAAAATCTAAGGGCAAGTGGAGGGGTTAAAGGCTTTTGGGGTTTGTGGCACCTTTACGTGGGAACCCGGTAACAATGACCACCACTTGTTTGTGCCGCTATTATTTATAGGATTATTACATTAAAATCCCTCATATATTTTATATCACATGCACATCCATGCAGAATGCGTGAAGGGATTTTTACACCACGACCCCTATAAACTTCAGAAATTATGCAGCATCCCTTATATTCTTCATATTTACCCTACAACTCCTGCAAACTTACTCTGTCTTATCTCATGCCTCTTGCATTTCCAACAAGTAACTATAGGGGCTATCGTGTAAGAGTTACTAAGTTTACATGAGTCGTGGGTAAATATGAAGAACATAGAGAGTATCGCATGATTGACAAAGTCCGTGGGGATCGTGGTGTAAAAATCTTTTTCGCAAAATATTGTGTAGTCGGTATATGTCTTTCGGGGTATTCTTGTAATATGGAGTTTTCTAGGTTTTTTTGTAAATATGAATGGCTGCAGGGGTATTCGCCTAACATTGCAGGTTTAGAAGGGTATTTATGTAAAAACATCCATATTAATCTCCCATTGCCATTGAGGGAAGATTATGACCTTTGAGCCATTGACCATTCCCATGCTTCTAGTCAAGTCTTTCAATAGCGTTTGGATGGAGGGATAAGCCCATCTAATCTTGGAATGAGGATATTTTAGTTTGAAACGAGCACCTATTACTATACAATACTTATTTCTTCCTTATCCCCCAAATCAATCAAATACAAAGAACAGGTTAATGAAGTATTTTTAATAGTATGGCAATTATGAATTCTTGTAACAAGTTGTTCTACAGCAGGGTATGTTGTCTGAATTAGTCTTTTAACTAGGATCTAAGAATCATTCTTCTTTCGAGATCGACAACTAAAGTTAGACTTTTAGAGATATGAAAAGACAATGTTTAGAAGGAGAAAAGATGGATTTTAGATCGAAAACAAGCAACCAGGACTTCAAGCGACAACGCTTGCTAGAAAACTACTTGTATATGACCTCATAACTACATGTTTTAACTAGGTCCATTCTTCCTGAGATCGTAGAGATGTCCCTTACTAATAGGTAAAAAGAATCATTTGGTCCGTGTGATTGGTATGCTCCGACCAGAGCTACTAAGTGCAAGATGCAAGCGTGACCTCTACGAACAATGATACAAGGGAGAGGTCCAAAGATCGAGTCAAGAAGGCTCAACTTCGCGGTTCATCCCCCCCCCCCCCCCCCCCCCCCCAACAAACCCAAGCATTGAACCATCAGACAAAGGAAATGAAATTTGTGTGATCACTAATTGATAGCATTAGCATATACAAGTATTGGTAAGGAACTTAGCTTTGCGATTTCACATCTTAAACATTTTCGTTTTCCTATTTATTCGAATCCAAGGGGCTCAAGGGTAACTTAACTTTTTGGGGGGTAAATTGCATAACATATGTGTAATCAAACCTTTTGAGGATTAGCTGAACAATATTGTTGCTGATAATGACAACGACACATAACTAATCAAGCACTGCTTTAAGACGTTTCTGTCTTTCATACGATTCTTTCTTTCTTCAGGGACCGAATGCAAATGGGAAAATATCATCAGAAGCCCAAACGTGAAACCCATATGGAGACGCCATCTTCGGTTGGAAAGGATAAGGTCACGCGAACCTCGTGTCCCCACACCTGACGTCTCGTGTTCGCCTCGCCACGTCCGCGCTCTTTTTCCTAATACTAATTTTTAATTTTAAACCCCTTTTTTACGTCGATTTCATCACTATTTATTTATTTCGCCCCCTTCATTTTACATCGACTCGATTAAAAAAATATTTTTGGATGAGTTGCGGCATATCGAGGACGGAAGAGACCTCCAAAGCCTTGGTAATTTAAAATCTTCATAAAAGAAACCAAAGGAGAGGCATCTCGGAGCTTTGCTTTCGTTCCACTCGATGGGATGTATCCTTTTTTATAATTTTACTATTCTAACTAGTAAAATACCTTAAATGGATTTTTGTCGTCCAAATCAATGGGAAAAAGTGAACATTATTCGAATCAATGGATAGGAGAAGCCCTTATGATCTTAACCTCATATGTAATTACAAAGATTATATAAGAATTGTGGTGTAATGTTATTTGAATCAAAGGATAGGACAAGCCCTTGTGATCCTAATAATAGGCTTAATAGCACCTTCTGATATCAAGGTTGAGTTGAGCAAGAATAAATGATGTGCTAGATTGAAATTTCGATGATCAACCCTTCTATCGGTAGCTCCTTTCGAACGGATTTCGACCGAATTTTCATATGATTTGGATCACTTGTCGAAGATGAATTTCAACGAAATTTAAGACCATCCCAACCCTAAGTTCCTTCGCAAATAACCATCAGCTTGACAAGCAATCACAACCAAGCCAAGCACGGGACGAGTCCGGCTAAACCAGCTTGAAGTAACCATCGACTTGATGTGCTTGATAGACATCCCAAAATTCTTTTGGAGCCAAACACGAGACAAGTCCGGCTAAACCAGCTTGAATTGGTCACCAACTCGATGCCCGTCTGTTTGGTAACTGGGCAGGACATCCTCATGTGAATAGTAGATGTTTGGATTGCAGATGTTTGGATTGCAGAGATGGAGCTGGGTATCCCATACTACCCCTGGCACCCTCGCAACATCATCTCTAGACTCGCAACCAAACAGGCCCATCATCTCTAGAACTGCATGTGGATCCAATTTAAAAGCATAGGTAAAAACTAGAACCATCAGTCGCATATGTACTAATCACAACCTACAAAACCATGAGTCACACGCTGCTAGTGACACGCCATTATATATTATTATATAATAAAATTACAAATGTCTAATACATATATTGAGTCTGGATTGCTGAATCAACCACGACCTCCTACTAAAAAATAATTGATCAGAGGACTGGTAAGACAGTTAATCCAAATCCCATAGCAATACAGTGATTATTTACATATGTACCATATGCTTTAGAGCAGATGCATCTTATAAAGGAGAAAAAGGAACCCATTTTTAGGAGGGTGAGTAAAAACCGAATCCAAATCCCGGGATTTATGGGATAAGATGGATGTTTAACAAAAGAGCACCAAAATGGGGCAAAGTGGATAAGAACAGCAAAGGCAAACATCCGGATTAATGATCTCACTGTCAAAAAGAAATAGCAAAGGAATTATATATCTATTCCTCTCGCAGACTCGCACCGATCTCAACTTACATATTTATATAGATTTATATATACTTCCGTAGTGAAAAAGCTCCAGACCTCTGAGCTCATCATCAGACAAAACCGGAGAGGAAAAGAAGAAGAACAAACAAAGATATTTCCTCTCTTTTTCTCTTCACCCAAAAAAAAGAGAAATTAAGAGCCAAAAAAAGAGTTAAAACGAGTACCGGAAGGTGAGAATAAGCCACCGGTGACCTCAGAAGATCGCCGCCAGACCGGCGACCACCTTCGCCCCGCGGGGAGTCGGCGCCTTCGGCTCCACTGCCGGCGGCTCCCACTTCACCGGAATCACCACCGGAGACTCGCCGGATCCCTCCACCGATCGCTGGTCGAGCTCGCGGGTGGCCGCGGCCGCATCATCTTCGCTATTCCCTTCGCCATGACCGCGAGCGCCGTCGTCGCAATTGCCTGCATACAGGCGTCGCGTGTGCGGGGAGAGCCACTTGGACTTCATGTACTCGTACTTGCGCCACGGCGGCATGTGGAGCCCCTTCTTCCGCATGCTCTGCCTCGTAGCCTCGGCGGCGAGCGCCACAACTTGCTGGAGCCGCTCCGCCTTGCCCACGAAGACCACCGGGAGGGCCTGCGCCACCGCCCGGTACGCCTTGTTCGGCCGCGCAATCTCGAACTCGGAGCGGAAGTCGACGTCCACGATAACACGCTCGCCGTCGCCACCAACGATCACGTCGATGTACTCGTATTCCCCTGCGCAGCAGCAGCAGCACACCCGTGTGAGAATTCCCGCAAATTGGGCTCCGATCACTATCGCACTTATGCATATCTTAAAAGCCTGGTACCAGCGGGGAACGACGCGGTCTTCTCCCAAGTAGACTTGCAGACACCGGCATCGTAACCGATCGCGATCAACCCGTCCACCACCGCACGTTTCACGGCGTCGTCCTTCGCCTTGATCTTGCTCTTCTCCACTATGCGGTTCACCTCCGCGAGGATGTCCCGCTCCGAGGCGCTTGTGCAGAGTACTAGGCTCTGATTTCCAATAAGAATACGGATTAAAATCAGAGCATTTGAGACGAATGCGAAGCTGATAAGACGAAAACCATGGGGAATTCAGGTACCTTGAGAATCACGGATGCCTCGCCATGCGATTGCGCTGCGGGAGCGTCCGAGATGGAGAAGATATCGAGCTCGTCGTCCGAGCTCTCATCGCGGTTCCCGTTGAAGCAGTTGCATCGGCTGCGCGTATGGCGGTAGTTGTCGCTCCCGTTGCCGTTTCCGTCTTCCAGAAAGTTCTGGACCATCTTCGCGAGGCAGACGGAGCTGGGCTCGACCTCAGCAGCCTCGCGATCCTTCTCTTTCGTCTCCGCCGCTCCTCCTATGCGGAGAACCCCCGGGAATTGCCGCTCGAAGAGCCTCTTCAGTCGCGATTTCGCCGGCGGGGGCTTCGCCAACGTCGCCAAACCGCCGCCAGGGGGCGCCCATTCGGGATCTAGCGGCTGGATCTTCATCGGGAAGGGCATGCACGAGATTAAAACCACCTCTACTGCTCCATAGATCGGAATCCACACACAAATCAGCTCGATCGCCCCGATCCGAACCCCAGAAACCCGATCGCCGCTCCTCCGAGATCGGAAACCCTAACGACGACTCCTCCCGGACGATTGCGAGCTCGGATAAAAAACCGAGCGAGAGGGAGCTCGATCGGTGCTACTGGAGGTGGCGATCGGAGGCGAGACGATGTTCCCGGAAGCCGATCGAGATCTGGTGATCGAAGAAGTGGTGTCGGATGGGGAAAGCCTCCGTCCGCCGCGCGCCACCTCGGATTCCGGCGATCCTCGCCGGAGCACCCATGCAAGACGGAATCGGGTCACCGCACGGTGGGCTTAGCGCTCTCTACCTGCCGCGACTCGGGTCAGCTCCCGGTGATGGTTTGCGCGATGGTCACGCTAAGTTTAAGCTCACCTCCGCTCACACTCCTCCCCTCCCCCTCTTTCTTCTCTCGCTTCCGGTGGGTGTCGAGAATGGGGGCTTTATAGGCGGAGGGGGTACAGGGCCCACGCTGACTCGGATAAGATGGCGTGTACACGTGTGCATTACACGTGGATGCGACGAGACCTCGAGGTCTCCCCGTCTAGGCGCTTGCGATTGCGTTACGTGTCCTCTCTTCTTGTTTTACGATTTTGCCCATCGTCCGCACCGTCTATTTACCTCAAACCGCCCACGGAAACGTGGGCAAACCGGCGGGGGTGTGTTATCCCTTCTTCCTTCTTGTTCGACTTAATTACCTGCTCAGGACTGGAGTCCGTTTGGATGTTTGTTGGAAAGGTACGAGGGTGGTTTCGGTATTTAATCTTTTCCGTCCGCCTGCATGGCGCTGTCTGTAATATGTGGGGAACCCCAAGGGCATTTGATGGCAATATCTTTACTCCTAATATTTGCAGAGGCCTCGAGGGGAATAGGGGCATTGGGATCCGTCTGATCGGGACACGTGTCGCTGCGGATGGGCAGAGGTCGTACGTTTTGGACGCCTTATCCGGATTTGAATGGAGCGGGAGATCTTGGTCGTTGGATGGGAATGATCTGGACGGCGGTGAAGGTTTGTGAGTGGGGGTCTGGAGGGTAGGGGAAGGTATTTTAGGTATTTCGATGGGTAATTTTTTAATAATAGGATATGGTGTTATAGTAGGGGAAGCTTGCACTCAATCCCATTTCTTACCTTATAATTAGGTGTTTTAAGATTCTTTAGGGCAAATGGTTGATCAAGCTTTGAAGGAATGAAAGGAATTTCCCTATGTTTGCCTTTGCGATGACTAGCGTTAAAAGAAAACTCCTTTTTACAAAATTTGTATTTGTTCGACTGCAGAAGCAAGAGCAGGAGCAGAATCGTGCAATCAGAATCTCTCCAAACGACCATTATACCTTGATCACGCCATGACATGTAGACTTCAAGGAAGCCCCGACTTCAAAATGCATGACTAAAATGAAACTGTTGATCATCGTCAAATCCTCAAACAAATGGATCATGAAGAGTGACGACTAAGCAAAGCTATGCTTTTCTCTAACAGAAACGTGATCGGCGACAAGATCAGGTAACCTCGTCGACCACATCATATGATTCCCTCGTTATAATCATGAACTTCTCCTATACTCTCTATCTATCAAACTATATAAGAAGATGGTTTCCCTTAATAAAGGGAGCCAACTTTTCTCTTTACATCCTCTGCGCTCACAATTTGAGTCATTGACTCTCTATAGGACAGATCATGGGAGACCAAAATAGGGAAGATCAGTATATTGGTGATCAGGCTCCTTGTCATGTACACCATGTTGGTGGAACCTCGTAAAAAAGGTTGATGTTCCTTATTTGTTTGCTTTGCATCTACGATCTCTTAGTTGACAATCATCGGGCATCGAATGATCTCATCACATCATTTACTATCTTATAGACTTATTAAAGATAGCACTAGTGAAATCATAGAGATAGTGATTAATAAATATTTCATGAACTTGAATTGTGAAAGGAGAACTTATTTGAGTGTAAGGACGAACTTATTTGAGTGTATGTGCATGTAGAACGAAAAATTCAATTTCTCCTACAATAGAATAACAAATGTATGCATAAAACCCTAGTTTTCTTATTTTTTGATTAATAATGAATCTTTTTCGTGATGTTCGCATAATAATAATAATAATAATAATAATAAAATCTATTATGTGTAATTATTCTCAAACAAAACACTGTAAAAAAATAAAAATAATTGAGGAGATATACATTTCTGGGTACAATTAAATTAAGATTAGATAAACAAATGGATTTCAATATAGTTAACTATCCAATGCGTTGTTTTAACAACCCAATGCATTGTTAAGAAAAAAATTACGGAGTATGAATCCGGGTATGTATTTATGTATCTAATTTTCTTTTTATCAAATATAGAACAAAAAATATGCACACAATGCTATTTGGATATAGATTTTGGAAACCATATCCTTAGATGTCGAGTACCGAATGGTTTAGATAAAGAGTTATATTGAAATATAAAGATAAATACAATAATCAGTATAATTAATGTTTTTTTACATCTGAACTGTGTATATGTTCATTATTACATACATAAACCTCAATAATCACATATTACACCTAGAGTCTTGAGTAGTTCTTAACTCTTACATGACATAACCCTATGTTAGCTTCCATGCATTTTCATCGTTAACTTCGGCAGAATATGTTTAAAATTTTCCCTCAAAATTCATTTTTTTCAAAGCAAAAAATTCGTTACCAACTTTAAAAAACTAATAAGATCATCTTCTTGAATCCATCGTTGGAGTTACTTCATTGTCGGGGACCCTAGACATCCTACTTCCAATTGCCACGAGCGTGCAACACCAGCATGAGGATAGGAGTCCTAGAGCTTTAACACCTCATTAGTGATCATCAACATCGAGGGCAAGGGAGACGACGAGGAGGGAGAAAATGATGGTCAAGGTCTTGACAATATGGGAGAGAGGCGGAGGGAGGGGCTGCGGACAAGCTGGACGAAGGAAGAACAAGGCATGATGAAGACATTGCTTATGATGGATCTGATGAGCTTCTCGCTTGAGATCTGGATCATGATTGAGGAGGATCTAAAGGCGTGGAGGAGGTGTCCAATAATTTTGCTTCTCCAATTTGTTAGCGCTTGGAGGTGTCCTAACCTAATGAAATACGACAGTGCTCAGGCGACACACCTATCGGTACTAGCAGACCTTAGGTGATGAAGATGTGACAGAGGTGCTAGCATTCCATGACTCTTGCGATGAGTCGAAGCCCTGATTAAATGGGGAAGAGGGTTGTACGTTTCTGAGCTCTGATGAGAGGATAGGCTATGATGATGGCCGGATCAAAGGTTTAAAGATGCTACTTGGGTAATTTGAATCCTCCCATGGAGCAATGGAGCTTGTCAGTTGACGGGTTCTAGTGTGATAGTTACTTCAGCAAAGGAAGATCTCAGATCGTATTAAGCAGAGATTTTGATGCATGGAGTTGGAGTGAGAATAGATCCGATGGCGAACCCAAGTTCCTAGTACCTCGGATGGTTTGATGAAGATGGTGGAGTTGGCGATGACAGTAACTATGATTGTTGCTGGATGATAGTGACCTCTCTGATTATTGGAGCTGGGGAGGCAATCTTGGTTCGCTGGAGAAGAAAATTCCCCTACCTTGAACTTGTTTGTAATTATTTTTCTTATTGCATTTATTTTTTAATATATTTTTGATGTAATCAAGGAATTTCTATCTATATGTGGTTAGATTAACTCGAAGGAAAAGTATGCGAGTGTGATTAACTAACGACATGGTTCCGAGTGTAAAATGGAGCACTACAATAAATTGCATATAATGCGAGCACGAATATAGTCCCGTTCTGCTTGCATTATAGTCGAAATGTAGTCGTATTGGACATACTTGACTATGAATAGTCAAAAAGGGTGTGGTCGCATCTTGAGACCGCAAATCGATTACACCATAATGTGGTCTTATTGTTCTCGTAACATGACTACAATAGTCCCTCATGTTCATAATAGCCGGTGGAACTATAAAAACAGACCAAAATGCAACTACGTGGGGGATTACATGTAGTTGTATTTTTCTAATACCAGAACATTCCATGTAATCTACATTCACAATCAAGCATCACAATTATATATATATATATATATATATATATATATATCCACATCTCCAATCAAGAATCACAAGTATATCCACAATCATAATGAAGCATCACAAGGTATTCCATATACACATACGCCACTACACAATATATCCAAGAACAATTCGAACTTAGAACTATAATGTTAATGACAAATAATTGTGAATACTAAAATATAAGTTACATGCTACTACATACCATCAATTTTCAAATCATTCACTTCTTCCATCGATGAAGGATTCTCTTCCTCCTTTTTTTTCTTTTTTGTCCTTGCCTCTCCCTCTTTACTTCTTCCGCCTTGACATCCCTCTCACAGATGACGACTCTGCGATAAATCGACCGCTGCATCGCAAACCTAGGTTGCTACTCATCTTCATTGTCATCACCGGCGTCGTCACTTCGATCATCTTTCTCATATTTAACAAGGGTCATCAAGCTATTTTTGAGATATGGTATGATTTTCCATCTTCTCGCAGATGTTTGAGGAATAAATCATAGGTAGGATCCTTATGATCACCATAATAAGAATCATGATTTGTTTTTGGAACTATATCTGTTTAAAACGGACTCTGTAATATTGGGGGTTTCATTATGATGAGGAAATACCTCATTTTCTATGTTGCAAGAAAAAGTGTAACTATCGTCTTTGGTTATTCTCTCGAGAGTCCTCATCTTGGCACACGTCTGAAATTAGAAAAAAAATTACAAGGAAAGTTAATAATAAAATCAACAGAACAAAATTTTTAGAAAAAATGAAAAAAATCAGAGTGTAAAAGGCTTTGCTCAAATAGCAACTTCCCAAAAATCACACATACACTCTTACATACAAGCTCCCATTGCTTCCTACACACGTACATGCATACACATGTTTCTCGCATACAAGCATGCCCAAGTACCTCTTACATGCTTAACTCCATATAATGTTCACGAAATCGGGACGAGCAACTGCATATGCGACCGCATATGTGTGTGGGGGGACTCTAGCGCACCGATCCTAAAGCCCCTTATTATGCGGCCATTGCGGATATGCGGTCCGCATATGTGGGTCGTACGGCCGCATATACGGACATGCACCCGCTTCTTGCGTTTGTCAGGTTTTCAGATCTGGATTTCTTGATCTGCTTGTTTTCCGGACGCCTTTGTCAGGTTTTCGGATCCAGATTTCTAGATCCGATTGTGTTAACAAGTTTAGGGTTACCCAAAACCTAAAATCCTTGGCTCGAAAGGGTTTCACGACCCGATACCTGCAGCACCTGCTCTGTTGCCCTCCCCACTCTCCAGCGACTCCCATCTCCTCTGCCTCCTCCCAACGAAGCATCCTTCGTTGCTCGGAAGCCCTTTGCCTCTGTGCAAAGTCCTCGGCCTCCAGCTCCTCCTCTGTGCGAGGCTTCAGTGCTTCGAGCTCCACCGCCATTGTCTCTTCCGTGCAAGGCTCTTCAACCACCATCTCCTCTGTGCGAACTTCCACCACCTCCTAACTCTGTCGAGACCGTGCGAAGGTAACCCTATAATCCTTTTTCTGTAATTTTCATCTATTTTGATTAATCGAGTGAATAAATAGGGGTTGGTAATAGAGGTAAATAAATATATTATTGGAAGAATACCCATTCGAGTGAATATCTTTTGATCTCAAACATGCATTCCTTGTCTTCTACTTGATTATCAACTTTTTTTATAAAAATAGTATGTGGGTGTTGGATTTCTGTCATATGTTATTTTAAAGTAAAGAACAATTTATGATAGAATGAGCTTATATAAATATGATAGGAAGAATACCCAGTTCTCGGAATTAAATGGTTAAGAAACGTATGAGGATTAATATTAATTTAGATTAAATGCTTAATTTCACACAAACTTCATGATATTTAGCATGAATTATACTACTATATGAACTATATGCCAAGGGGGCAGTATTTACATCTTAGACTAATGATATATCATCACAAAATGATTATATCCTTCTTTTTCTATTGTTTACATCTTAGACTAATGTTTCCGGTTACCATAAACTTATTTTTTTACATAATAGATCATATAGTACTTTGTTGATGATGTTTTTTTAATTATGATTGAATGTTAGGCAACTATGGCCTCCAGACTACCATTCGATAGTGGTTCTTCTCCTATGCCTGGAACCAGAAGCAGGCCTCCTACTTAGAGGAGTGATGCAGCGGAGTTTTTTGTTCCTCCTAGATCCACTGATCCAGGATGGAAGTATGTTTTTCTAGCGAATCCGAGTACTCCGAGCATGGTCACTGGTCGATTGTGTTGAAAGGTTGTGACAGGAGGGATCAATCGCATGAAACAACATTTGGCTCATATTAAAGGTAATAGTGTATCTTGTCCTAAGGTGTGTCCTGAGATGAAGAAAAAAATTATGGACAACATGGAAGAAATTAAGGTGAAAAAGAATGAGAAGACCTCGAGGATGAAAGAGATTCAAGGACAAGTCTCCATCAAGATTAATAAGCCCTTGGCTGATAGTGAGGGATGGAAAAAGGCTGCAAACTTCAGCCAAAGATGTGCCAGTGAAGAGTCTCCGCCAATCCCCAATCAAAGATACCTTTGCCAAGGAGGAACGTGCACACGTGAATTCATTCGTGGCAAAGTACTTCTATAACAATAACATTGCTTTTAATGTTATCAAAAGTGACTCATTTCTTCGAATGTGCGAAGAATTGGACAATATGGAAGGTGATACAAGCCTCCTACGTACTATGAGCTAACAGAAACTCTTTTGAAGGAATAGTTAAGGAAAAAACAGAGTTCTTGCAAGCGCATCGTGATAGTTGGAAGACTTCTGGATGTTCCATTATGACAGATGCATGGATTGATAGGAGAGGATGGAGCATAATGAATATTTGTGTCAATTGCATGCTTGGAACTAGTTTTCTGAATTCTATTGACTCGTATGCATATTCGCATACCGCGGAGTACATTTCTTCCTTAGTGGATAAGTCCATTGAGGAAGTTGGGCTTGATATTGTCACTACAAGAAAAACACGATTTGGCGAGCACAAAAAGGCTAGGATGGGGAGAGCACATGTGCTCTCCGCCTTTGGGCGAGCACCTTGCGAGCACTTGTCCTCGCCCATTTAAATTTCAATGTATGATTTTAAATGGCGTGTGAAAATTTGGGGGCGAGCACTTGGAGAGCACATTGGCGAGCACATGTGCTCGCCCATTTAAATTCCAATGTACGATTTTAAATGCGTGCGTGAAAATTTGGGGGAGAGTACTTAGAGAGCACATTGGCGAGCACATATGTTCGTCCACGTCTTCTAAACAGAACGCTAGCGAGCTCCCTATTCTTCATTCCAAATGAAACCAAACCCCAAACGCCCCCCTCCGGCGATCTTTGAGCGGCATCCCCCACCTCCATCGACCATCATTTACCTTCACTATATGCTACTTTTTGTTCCATAAGGCATTTTGAGCACTCCTCTCTTGCTTATTTTTATTTTGGTTACATAGTATGGATATATTCAATGCTTTAGGGTTTGCATTTTTTTAGAGTAGAACATCATACCGTTTTTTTTGGAATCCGTTAACTTGTTTATTGTACATCATACGATTATATTGATGTATATTAGATGTTAGAATAGACTTTGTTAGCTAATTCTATATGCAAATTAACATGTATGGAAGGTGTATGATGAAATGTCTAAACCATTACCATTACAGGACAACCATATTGTTCAAATTTGTTTATTTGTATATTGGACATTATACAATTAGATTACCTTAGATTATATTTAGAATAAATTTTGTGAGGCTATTATATATGCAAATCAACATGTATGCAAGGTGTATGACATGCTAATGAAAATTTGAGAACTTCCATTGTTATATGTGATGTGATAATCTATACATAGACTAAATACCCATATTTTCCTACATTTTTAGGATTATATAGTAATGGTTTATTTTATATATTCTTGTGGTATTTAAGTATGTGTGTGTTTGTGCATGTGTTAGTACATGTGTATGTTAATATGCTAGTGTGTGTGTGTGTGATGTATGTGTTAGAGAATGTAGAGTGTATTAATACAGTGATGAAGGGGGTGGGGAAATTATTTGTGTGAGCTATTTATGTATGTGTTATGTGTGCATGCATGTGCATGTATCTTAGGGAGTGTGTTAGTATATTGTGTATCGGGGAGAGTGTGCATGCATATTAGAGTATGTGTTAGTATGTGTTAGAGAGTGTATTAGTTTAACATGCATAGAGGACACGCTTATTAGAGTGAGGACATACTTCTTAATATGTTAGATTTATTTTAGTGTTAATATTTGTTTGTAAAGTTTCGATAAAATGGTCTTTAATTTTGATGTTATTGATGAAATACCTAAAGTTTCTATATGTAGAAGGCTACCATGGATATACGTGTTAACCAAGTTTTATACTTTATATTTTTTTATTATTTTGCAGATGTGATTAGGAGGGTGACCATATGTTATCTTATTTGTTCCTATTTTGGATATAGTAGGAGGAAGCTCACGGTATTATTGGTAACACTTTATCTTCCATTAAAAACATCTCTATCTTTAGTTTATTTAGATTTCTATTGAGATTATCATTTATAATTGAATGCAGGCTTACACACATAATGTAGATTCATTTTCCAGACATCAACTCCTCTATCATTATGTATGTTTAATTAAATATTGTCCTCCTACTTTTATCCATGTATATCCAAGTTTCAAACTTTGAACTAAAGTTTATAATTAAGTGATTAGGAAATGTTAGTATCCATATAAAATATGACGGGATCTAGTGCGAATAATTATTTACGATAAGATGATCATGTTATTTGTAAGTATAGAGTCATGTACATGCCTTTCTAAATTTCACGTACATGCAATTCTATTGTATCACCATTCACACTTTGTCTTAATATATTTACATTCATGATTTTGCAAGATGATTTATTGAGCATGCATGTCTAGAGGTGTTATTCTTTTTATTCTTGAAATGTGTATTCACTTCCAATTTTTCAGAATTGCAGGATTTCGAGCCCTTACAGTTGAACATGATCGTGAGTATGAACATGACTTTTTTTTGAAAGAGTATGAACATGATCTTGAGGATGCAGAAGGCCAAATCCTACATCAATAGGTATGCTTGATTAAATTTTATCATCTTTCTTTGATACATGCGTGTTCAAGCTTTAAACTATTAATTTAATTTTACTTTGAGTCGACTAGGTACAAGGCATGATCTATATAAAATATAATAGGAAGATGATAAGGAGGATGCACTTCACTAGATGTATGAGGTTAGTGCATATGATGATGTTTTACTTTTGTATTATGATTCATACTCTTTCTTCATGTATTATTTTCATGTTTTTGCAAGATGTTTTTTTGAGTACTTACATATTCATATGTGTATTGTCTAGGTTCATGCGTATTTATGTGTGTGTTAGAGTGCTCGTATGTATATGCTAGTGTGTTTATGTGTGTGTGTGTTATGTTATGTTAGTTTGTGCTATAGTTCATATGTGTTACACTGTGAAAGAGAGGATGTGCATGTTTGGCTTAAGTTCATTTGTGTTTGTGTGTGCTTATGTGAATACTAGTGTGTATTAGTATGTATGTATATATTTTAGCATGTGAATGCAAGAGATATAGTGTGTATATGTTTGTTAGAGAGTGTAGAGTGTGTAAGTATAGTGTTTTGGTTCTAGATATGAAGTGCTTGTATGTTAGTATGGTGTTTGTTTTAGTATACCTATGTGTGTTACTGATTGTGAGTGTATGTTACTGTGTATGCTTGTACACTAAAATATTATGAATGAGAGAGAAAGAATGTGTATGAGAAATGAGGGTAACATTATAAGAGAAGAAAGCTATGAAATTGCAGTACAAGTCTCCAACTCGGCATAAAATATGTTTATATAGCATAAGAGTTTTAAAATGACTTTATAGTAGGTGATACAAGTTCAACGGGGCTTCGAAACTCCGAAGAACCTATATTTTTTTCATGTTCTCCACAGTTGGTGAGCACGTGTGCTAGCCAAGTCCTAGCTAAGTGCTAGCTAATACATGACTTAGAGAGCACTTGGCTAGCACATGTGCTCGCCCGCGTTTAATAGCGAGCACATGTCCTCGCCAATATGAGCTAGCGACTAGGGTTTTAATGAGCACAAGCTTGGCGAGCACATGTGCTCGCCAAATGACTTGGAGAGCACCTGGGAAGGACATCTGTGCTCGCTAAAAGCGTTTTTCTTTTCTTGTAGTGTGTAGTCCAAGTAGTGATAGACAATGCATCTGCCAATATGGTTGCTAGCAGAATTTGAAGAACAAAGCACCCGTAAATATTCTGGATTTCTTATCCAACACATTGCATTGATCTTATGCTAGAAGAGATCGACAAAGAATCAAAGGTGAAAACTGTCGTTACAAAGGCAAGGACATTGATTGTCTTCATGTACAATCATGCAAAAACATTGAGCTTGATGAGACAATTTACGCAAAAGGGAGAGATAGTGAGGCTAGGAACAATAAGATTTGCTACCACATATCTCACTTTGCAATCTGTGATGGAGAAGAAGGATAAGTTGAGACTTGTATTTTCTTCTGATGAATGGAGAGCTTGTAAATGGTACAAGACCAAGAAAGGGGAAATGACTTCAGCCATAATTTTGAGTCCTTCACTTTGGACTCAAGTTTCTTTGACATTGAAGGTCTTTTCTTCGTTGGTACATGTTCTGCAGATTGTTGATGGAGACAGGAGGCCCGCTAAGGTTTGTTTATTGTGAGTTGCAAGGAAAAGAGATTATGAGCATTTTCAAAGATGTCGGAGCATCTTACAAATATTTTGTTGATTCCATTGACTGAAAGTCAAAAGGAAGACTGGATAGCCCTCTCCTCCTTGTTGCATAATATTTGAATCCCTACTTCTTTTATTGGGAAAAGACTCAAATCCAGAGGGAAGGCCTTGCTCTGAAGGGATCTTTGGATTGTATGGATATTTTCTATCATGATTTAGAGATCCAATATACCATCACCGGAAAGGAGTTACCTTTATATGAAGGAGCAGAAGGATCATTTGACAAAGCTTTGGCTATTAGACTGAGGTCAATCATTGATGATGATTTCAATCCATGTGTAATTTCTCATTAGAACTAATATGTTGAACGATTATTAACTATTTTTTCTTGAAAATATCATGTTGATGGGAATCGCATGGCATGGAAACACCACAATTAAAGGAAATAACAATAAAAGTTCTAAAGTTGGCAGCTTCTTCCTCGGGTTGTGAAAGGAATTGGAGCACTTTTGAGGCGGTAAAGTAAAAAAATTGGTGCCAGACATCTCAGATGCTACACGTCATTAACGGGATGGTTAATTATATATTTATGATTATTTTGTAGATCCATACGAAGAAAAGGAACATGCTTGAATTCAAGCGATTAAATGATTTTGTGTATGTCAAATTCAACGCCAAGTTGAGGAATTGCCATCTGAAAAAATGAAATGATCCATTTGCCACAAATGATAGAACCCATTTGTGAAATTGGATTGGTGAAGAAAATGAAGGAGGTGGTGAAGTTTTCCAAGGATCGGGGTTGACATGGAACTTAGTTGCTGATGCAACTGGCATTGAAAATTTGGTGCAACATAGAAGAAGCCAAAGGCATGCTACCGGTTCAACCTCATTGCCGAGATTGAATGAGGAAGAACTCATGTTCAAGGAAGAAAGTAAAGATGAAGACGACATCGCAGTGGAATTTGATAATGACTAGATTAGAATTGCTTTGTACTTACTAGAATATTATTGCTTGAACATCTTATTTTTCTTATGCTATCTTAATTAGTGCTTTTGCTAATATTACTTATTTCGAATTTCAGTTTTCTTTCAGATTCTTACATATTTTGGTGATTGTTGTTAATTATTATGCTTGCTAACTTTTCTATCGAAATATTGATATTTGATTGATAGAGATTGTTTTGACCTCTACATGAAAGTCATCTTTTTTAAATTTTATGTTGGACCACAATTATACATAAGTTTAGTTCAGTTGTAGTCAAATTTGTACACATTTATTTATTTTTAAATAAAAAATAAGAAAACCGTGTAGAACCGCATATACCCCTGCGATTCAGTAACCTGTCCAAACGCATACGCATACCGCTTTCCTGAACCTTGACTCCACACATACCCATTGCTTACATACCATGCAAAATTTCTCAAATCGTACTTCGCTACCCACATTCTACTACGGATTCCTAATTACATAGCCCATGCCTCAAATACACCCATATGCATACCCATATTTCTCACACACTTGCATACATGTCCAAACATACCCATATATTGTACCACTCTCTTACACACCTACATGCATACCCACAATCTACACACACTTGAATACATGACCAAATACACTCATACACTCTTACATTCATGTACACATTGCTTCCTATACACTTACATGTATACTCTTGTTCCTCATACACTTGCATAACCAAATACTTCCTACATGCTTAACTCCATGCATGCCCAATGCTTATATACACGGTCCTCAAATTGTGCTTCACTGCCCACATTCAACCATGGATTCTCATATACATATCTCTTACCCTCATACACACCCATATGCATACCCAGATTCCCAACACACTTGCACACATCCCAAACACAACCATATATTGGACCATACACTCTTACAAATCTACATGCATACCCACAATCCTCACGTACTTGAATACATGCCTTAAATACACCCATACACTCTTACATAAATGCCCACATTTCTCCCTACACATCTATATCCATACCCATATTCCTCGCGCACTTGCATGCCCAAATACCTCATACATGTTTAACTTCATACACACCCAATGCTTATATACCCGGTCAAATTTCTCAAATCGTACTTTGCTACCTACATTCTACCATGGATTCCAATATACATAGCTCATACTCTCTTACACACCCATATGCACACCTATATTCCTCACACACTTGCACACATGTCCAAACACACAAATACATTGCATCATACACTCTTATACACTCACATGCATACCCACAATTCTCACACACTTGAATACATGTCCAAATACACATATATACTCTTACATTCATGACCACATTTCTCCCTACACACCTACATGCATACACATGTTCCTCACACATTTGCATATACTCATACATACCCATATGTCTGAAATTAAGAAAAATCACGGGAAAAGTTGATAATAAAATGAAGAGAACATAATTTTAAGAATAAAAATGAAAAAATGAGGTATAAAAACTTTGCTCATATAGCAACTTCCACATAGATTGATTGTTGCCTCATTAATCGGCTAAGCCATGACATCGTAGTAGTTGCTCGTGCATGTTCGGTGTCACAACGTCGGTTGTTATTCGTGAATGTGGGCCATCATTATCGTGATAGGTACATTCACATATTTAAGCATAAATCCACAAAGAACAAGAATTTGCGATATGTAAAACATGATGCTATGTCGTCATCGCATGGTGAGCCACGCCAAACATGTGGTTGCTCATCGAATACGAAATGACGACAAAAATCTCTGGGTTACTCTTCACCGTGGGAAAAAAATACATTTATTAGACTCGCAAGTATATCCACATTCACAGTCAACATCACAAGGTAGCCCACATTCACGTACACCACAACACAATATATTGCAAGAACAAATTGAACTTCGAACCTCAATTTGAAATAGGAGTCTCAATCACATCCTTCCCCTCCATGATATACTACAACAAAAACATCCAATCAAGGGTGGAGTGAAGAATTTTGTATAAGTGGGGTCAAATTTTAATAAATAAATAAATAAATATATAGATAATTAAAATTCTATTAATTAAAAATAAACACATATGCATATCCATATTCCTCACACATTTGCACACATGTCCAAACACACCCATACATTGTACCATACACTCTTACACACCTACATGCATATCCAAAATCCTTACACACTTGAATACATACCCAAATACACACATACACTTTTACATTCATGCTTGCATTGTTCTCCACACACCTACAAGCATACACATGTTCCTCACACACTTGCATGCCCAAATACCTCCTACATGCTTAGCTCCATACATACCCAATACTTACATAACCAGTCAAATTCTTCAAATCGTACTTCATTACCCACATTTTACCATGGATTCTCATATATATATATATATATATAGTACCCTCATACACAAGCATATGCATACCCATATTCCTCACACATTGATGAATCTCGTATTTATCATGCTAAAATTGGTCATTTATGCTCTGTCCCCATCATTCACTTGTAATTAATCATTAACAGAGCATCATTAGCATTCACACATGTGTTAATAATATTTGCATTTCATCATGCATAAATTGCATTAAAAATCCCATGTGTAAATTAGCCCAAAAAGTCGCTAACTTCTCCTATTTGTAAATAATTCATCCTAACTCCGATTAAGCCAAACCACATCCATTGTGTAGATATTACTAACCTTATCAAATAAAAAATACAAAAAAAAATTACTAACCCCAATAAGTGTCAAATAATCTCAATGTTTAATTTCACATCTAACATACTAAAATGAGCATATGTCCCACATACAGTGTCCGATTTTAGTCTACTCGCTTTTAAAGTACTCCATTTTCAAATACCTTCAAAACAAGATCAATTTCGTAAAATTCAGAGCACATTTGTGAAAGTTGGGTTTCAGGCCTCTTTTGCGCATTTTGACTTTTTGCTATTTTTGACTTGAGTTTTTATGTACATAATTAACCCTTTTAATTTTATTTCTTTTTCATTTGTGTCCTTTGATGAAAGTTTTATTAAGTGACGTAAAAATCCAAATCCAGATTAAAACTAAAATAAAAGAAACTGACTTAGTTTAAGTGTCCGTGGTCGGTCTGTGCAAAAGTTGTGTGATTCTGACTTCTATTTTATTCTCCCATTTTCTTATTTATTAAAAATAAAAAAATAGATTAATGTGTAATTAAATTTCTTATATTTTATTGTATTTTTTCTATATTTTTTATCCTCTCTAAAACCACCAAAAAATACAAACCCTCAAAAACCCGGTTTTCTATACACATGGAGAGCCACCAAAAATACCACTTCTCACAGGTGACCTCTTTTGCTCATTGGTTCTTCATGAAAGTTGTAGTCTCGTCGAGACGAACAACTTTTGTGAAGAAAATTTTTCGATCCGAGGTCTCCTTCTATTTCTTTTCTATTTTTCTTTGTCTTTATTTTTTGAAATTTTTTTAGGGCACCACGTGGCAACCCCTGGGCGTGCCACGTGGCACCCCCACCTTCTCTCTCCAGGCCCCTCCCCCGGGTCACGTGCTGCGCACGTGACCCTCTTCTTCCTCATCCGTTCACGCCTCACACCCTCCCCCACCGTTTCTCCTCCCCCAACACTCCCTCTTCTTCCTCCGGCCGTTACACACGCTGCCATAACTCCTTCCTCGCCTACAACGCCTCGCCCTTCCTATAAATCCCAGCCCTCGCGCGACGCTCCAGCCATCCACCATCATCTCTCCAAGCTTCAAGCCCTACTGGTGACAGCAGTAGGCTGTCAGAAGGTAACAATGAGGACCCCTTGGCATGATCCACGAAGGATCTTCGTGCTACAGCAAGCCCCAGCTCGCTGCCTGAGCTTCGTGGCTTTACGACCACTTCTAGGCTATCACTGGAGCTCGAAGCTCCACCAACCACCAGGTACTCCACCTAGACCTAACTGCTCCTATCGCCGGCCTTGCACAGGCCGGGGCCCCTATCCCGTCACCGCGTACCCCCCCCCCCCCCCCCCCCGCGAGCCTCCTGCTCACGTGCTGGGCACGTGCGTTTGGGGGCAAATTGCATCAAGGCCCTGGGAACTTTCAGGATTTACATTTATACCCCCGCCAGGATAAATTGCAGAGGAGCCCCTCCGACTTTCAGAAATTACAGATAAGCCCCTCTAGGGATCATTTTGAAAGAAAAACTTTACTTTATTTATATTTTAGTCCCTTAAACTTCATTTTATCACATCTTTCTCATACGGACTCCGATTTTAGCATATCATATGCCATTTTGAAGCTATTTTCATGCTCTACAACTTAGCATTTGTGGACAGATTTGAGGCTGTTTATTAATGATTATATTGGAGTATATCTGTTGATTATGCAGGCTGAGTTTGACATATTTGTGCTTTATAAAGATATCCATGATTTATTTTGCAGGGCTTTGATTCTTGTAATGATGAAATTGATCTCAGTTCTAAGGACTTAATTGTTGCAGGGGTTAAATCAAAGAGATTTATAGGTTTATTGACTTGTGGACTGCAAACATTTCTTGAGAATAAAATTTGAAGTATTTTGGAGATAAATCTGAGATCTATACGTGCATCAGGGATTAATTTGATACATCTTACTGGATTTGATATTATTTGATCTGTGATTTCATTTCGTGGATATTGATTGATCTTATTTGGATTAAACATCACTAAATCACAGATCCTGTGCTTCATTCTCTCTGTTTCATTTTCTTCATATTGCACATTTCATCATTGCATTGCATTGTACATTTTCTCAATGCAGAAATTAATTAAGCACTAATTAATTATTTAATATGATTTAAGATCATGCAACTAAAAATCACCGTTCCCTGTGTTCGACCTTGGTAAACATGCCAAGAAAAATATTCCACAACATTCACAGATTGTGGTTTTTGACGACCGAAATTGGCCTCCTATACTACAATTATCGATTATTAAAGAGGAGGATTTCACGATCATCAAATGGCGCCGTTGCCGGGGAATGACGAATTTTTAGGGTTTTAAATCAATTTTTGTAATTAATTTTTGTGAGATTAATTTTTGTGCATTTTTCTCTTCTGCATTTTATTTTGCATTTCTCTCTTACTTCGCTACTAACCGCAAATTCTCTCTTCGCAGACTACTAGGAGCCCAATTTTGGATATTAATCAAGGATCTGCAAGGAAGATTGATTTTTATTTTTTTGTGAAAGAGAGCTTAGCATAGGTTTAATTTTCTGCATTATTCACAGGGTCCCTCTCTCCTTGTACCCTATTAATTTGTAATATTCAGGACTGGACTCTCTGTGGCTTGACGTAGAATTTAGGAGCACATACGCTAGATTAGAATTATTTGATTGTGCTCGTAATTTTTAGGCCACACTTTTCACTAACTATACGCACTATAAATCGTTCAACATTAGCCAAAATTTAAATCAATTCTTCCCGCTAATAGAACTATCTGTTTAGGGTGTTTTTCATCTGTGCATATCATGTAGTGTAAATTTTTATTTCTTGTACTGCATCCCGCATGAAGAACGTGAGAATTCACTGTAAGTCCTTCTCTTAAGCATGCATCATTGATTTAAGTTTGCATCTGCTTTTTCGATCCCCCTTTCTCAAAGTTTTACAGCTTAGGATTTAAAGGAATTGGGACTAGCCATTTAAACGGTCCGTACTTACACCTATACTGGCTGAAAGTAGGTGCAACTGGTTGTATGAACTCGGGACAGTCTTTGTGAAATATTCGGCACCTAACAGCTCCGCTTAATTTTTAAGATTGTTTTGTCACTAAATAAAAACTGAAAAGATAAGCGACCGAACCCTGACATGCCTTCATCTGTGTTGAGTGGAGAACTTGAGAATTGGCTTGTGTTTGCTTGTGTCTGCTTCCTTGTGAGGACACTCTCCATCCTCCTTATCTTAGAAGTTTCATCTTTTCACTCCTCTGCTAAGGAATCTCTTATCCTTAGCTAAAACCTCATTTAGTTCCAACACTTATCTCTGAACTCTTCCTTTCTAAAGGTGAATCATAATGCCTCCAAAGAAGAACCCTGGGGATGATGAGAACGACATTGACCCTATCTGAGCACTCTTGGCTAGGATAACCGCTGCCGAACAAACCAATGAACTACTTTGAACACAGTTGGTAATAATGCAACAAGGCGAGGCTGCTATGGAAGACACGTATCTCCCGAAATTAGATGAAGATTATAATTGGTTGAGACCTGTCCCCCTGAGGATGCGTTCGAACACAAACCACATTTCCTTACACTGTTGCCAAAATTCGGAGGAAATAATCACGAAGAACCATATATCTTCCTCCGCGACTTCGAGTTAGTCTGTGCTAATCTCTGCCACCCTAAGGTTAGCCAGGACTACATAAGGTTGAGAGTTGTCCCCTTCGCCTTGACTGATAAGGCGGCTTACTGGCTGAAAAATCTAGGGGAAATAGTCACAACATGGGCCACATTCAAGACTCTGTTTTTAAAGAAATTCTACCCAGTGAATAGAATAAATTAGATGAGGATCAAGCTCACAAGTTTTACCCAACACCTGAGCGAACCGTTTCATGAAACCTGGGAAAGATTCACAGACTTAGTACAGAAATGCCCAGGACACGGGATAAATAAAATGATGCTGGTCCAAAGTCTTGTCAGTGGGCTGAACCCTGAGACTCAAGGGTTGGTTAGTGCATCTTGTGGAGGAAGCTACATGGGACGCCATGAGGACACCGTCTACAAGGTGTTCGAGAGACTTGCTGAATCCAGTCGTGCACAAACCAACAGCCTGGCTTACATAGCCGGCTCCAAAAAGATGGTGAATAATCTGACGACTGATCACAGTGCTGACATGGGAATAATAGCTGATAAGCTAACTATGGTTGAGCAGATTTATAAGAAGGTGGATGAGCTCCATAAATCTTCTGATATGGAGAAATTGGCTAAATTGCCTAAACAAATGGAGGAATTGGCTAACAGGGTATCAAAGATACCAGTCCTGACTGCACCCCCCACACCCATACACCAAATTCACTACATTCAAGGTCAGGGGGTAGGGCAACATAGCCATTGGGGTGGAGATCAAGTCTTGCCCCATCAAACTGAGGAACCCTCCGCTCAAACTGAATACGAGGAACCTCCACAAGTCATGGAGATAAACGGAGTCTGGTATAACCTGGAACCGGTCAACCACCCAGCCCAAAACTCTACTCCGAACCCTCGTCCACCACAAGCCCGACCCACCTACCAGCCTCAACCGCAGCAGAGGCAGCAATATCGCACGGGTTATCGAACCCGCATCCTCAGCCACACCAGAACCAACGCCAAAGCCAACAAGGCCAATATCAGCGACCTCAGGCCTGGCAAGGCCAAGGGTCCTCCTCTTCTGCTATCTCTCCAGAACTCCAGCAAGTGTTGGATGAGCTTCATGATATGAGAGTCGACATAAATCGACTCTCTCATTGGAGAGATGAGGTGACTGCACCCCAGACCGTGATTCCGGCCCAAGTCCAGGCTACTAACCCAAATAGCCTTGGACACAATCAGGTATTAATTTCTGACTATTCCGTACCTGAACTTGAGCCTTCCTCAAATAATAACTCTTATCATATCTCTCTTAGGAGCGGAAGGACCGTAACCATGCCTGATCGAGCAAAGGGACATGATGATATAGCCCTAGTGTCCACCAATTCACACAACCCTGGGGGAATTGACAAAGGAAGATAGGAGGAGAAAGAACAAGTCCCACCCACACCACCCAGATATAATGAAGAGTCTGAGTCTGAGTCAGACAGAGAAATACCACCAAGATGCCAGCTACATCTGCCCACAAATTTCCCTGTTTTTAGTCCAAGTCTGAGTCCTGTAAAAAAATTTTCATTCAATAAAAGTGATGATGTTGATCACAACAAATCCATCCCTTTCCCCCGTGCTCTTACGGCAGGAAAGAAGAAAAACATAAAAAACCAAAAAAATGATGAAGAGATGGCCCGCATCTGTAAGGAAAATATTAAGGTCACTCTGTCCTTAGACGAGATGATAGAAAGAGACTCGGATTTTTGAAAATGCCTTAAGGTGAGATGCACACCAACAAGGGTTAGCAAACAGCCTCCTAGTCGAACAAAGAAACACATACTCTCAGTTTCCACATCTCATCTTATAAAAATGAGCTGCCAAGGAAGAAAAGAGACATGGGTGCTCACTTTGTCACTAGCCACATCAAAGAAATCAAGTTTGCAAGAACATTATTAGACAATGGATCATCTATCAATCTCATGCCCACAACCCTATTTAAGCATCTAAATCTAGGTCCTCTTAAGCAATCTACAGCTGTACTTCAATTCGCAGACACATCAATAAAGAGACCTAGGAGAGAGATTCGAAATGTTGTCATCAACATAGAGGGACAAAACTACCCAGTAGATTTCACAATTCTTGACATGGATGTCCCTAGAAATTGGAAAGATTCCCAGATGATACTAGGGCAACCATTCCTTAGGACCGCAGGAGCTATATTCGATTACACATCTGGGAGAATCCAGTTTGGAAAAGTTGAACTTAAAATGCAGCAAACTAGGTTCCAAAGACCTGACACTGAGTCGAGCACCAAGTCTGAAAAATCAGAAACTGAGACTAAATTTACAGAAGCAACAGTTGGTCCCTGGAGACAAAACCCAACCACTATGATAGAATCAACCCCATCTGGAGAGGAAATTGTTGATGATTTAGTCTGCCAGCTCATTCATGCATCTACCTATACTCTAGGAGACTCAGAGGCCCCTCTCGACCTGTCAGTCCATTCTCCTTATGGACAATCCTTGAGTAAGGTACACAAATCGGACGCGGCGATTGCCACACCACATTCCATCATTAGCGATCCGATCCCTGAAACAACCACGATGGTGGTCAATATGGATACACTGCAAGCATCCACATCACAACAAGAAGCATCACTGAGGGGACCAGATTTGAGCAACATCATTGACCTTCCTGAACTCAAACCATTGCCCCCTACACTTAAGTATGCCTTCCTTGCAGGAAAAAAGGAACAGTTTCCGGTCATTATCAGTTCACATCTGACCGAAGAGCAGGAAATCTGTCTGCTTAATGTTTTGGAGAAAAATCGCAAGGCTATAGGCTAGAGATTGTCTGATCTCCCAGGGATAAACCCAGCCATGTGCTCACACCATATTTACTTGGAGGATAATGCTAAACCATCCCGTGAATGCCAACGTAGATTGAATCCAAACTTACGGGAAGTGGTTAAGACCGAGATCGAAAAATGGTGTAAAGCTGGGTTCATATATCCCATCTCCGACCCCCAATGGGTGTCACCTTTGCATGTAGTCCCGAAAAAGTCGGGACTTCAGATTATCACCAATGATGAGGGAGAGGAGATCACGACACGGGTACCTACGTCATGGCGTGTCTGTGTGGATTACAGGCGCCTGAATTCCGCAACGAAGAAGGATCACTTTCCGCTGCCTTTTATTGATCAAATCCTGGAGAGATTGGCAGGGAGAGAATACTTCTGTTTCTTAGACGGGTACTCGGGCTACAATCAGGTAGCCATCACCCCCGAGGACCAGGAAAAGACTACTTTTACATGTCCCTTCGGCACATACACATTCAAGCAAATGCTTTTTGGGCTTTGCAATGCCCCCGACACCTTTTAGCAATGCACGATTGCGATTTTTACCGACATGGTTGGGGATTTCCTGGAGGTATTCATGGATGACTTCTCGGTCCATGGTGATTCATTCGATGATTGTCTAACACACCTGGATCGAGTCCTCCAAAAGTGCTGGGAGAAAAGCCATTTCATGGTAAAATAGGGCATTGTATTGGGGCATGTCATCTCCAAGAAGGGAATGGAGGTTGACCCTGCCAAAGTTGATGTGATCAAGAAACTAGAGCCACCCACAAATGTGAAACAAGTACGGTCTTTTCTAGGACATGTCGGATTTTACAGGAGATTTATCAAAGACTTTTCAAAAATTGCCCGATCGTTAACTGACCTTCTTGGGAAAGACAATGAATTCCTGGTAGATCATAAGTGTCTAGAAGCCTTCGAATTACTCAAGAGGAGGATCATTGAGACTCCCGTCCTACAAGCCCCAGACTGGTCTCTTCCCTTCGAGATCATGACAGACGCATCCGATTTTGCTATAGGGGTTGTATTAGGACAACGAAAAGATGGAATCCCGTATGCTATTCACTACACAAGCAAAGTTTTAGACCCTGCTCAGAAAAATTACACAGTGACCGAAAAGGAAATGCTTGCTGTAGTTTTTGCCTTGGAAAAATTTCGATCTATACTTCTAGATCAAAGGTAACAGTTTACACAGACCATTCAACCATTCGATACTTAATGGACAAAAAGGACACAAAAGCACGACTTCTGAGATGGATTCTACTGCTTCAAGAATTTGATTTGGAGATTAAAGACAAACCTGGTATTAAAAATGTCATGGCTGATCATTCGTAACGGATCAAACATAACAAAATTCCGGAATCTGAATCCATCTGTGAAACCTTCCCAGACGAGTCAATTTCTGTTATTGACTCACTCCCATGGTATGCAGACACGGTGAATTATCTTGTCACCAAGGAAGTTCCTCAAGGTTGGCCCAGAAACAAAATCGATCGACTCATATCTGAAGCGAGACACTATCATTGGGAAGATATGTTCCTTTTCTTTGAAGGAACGGATTGCATATGGAGAAGATGTATTCCTCAAGAGGAATACCAAAGTATCCTCAATCTATGCCACACCTTGGAGGCGGGATGACATCACTCTGGGAAGAGGACCGCTGAGAAGATATTGCAATGTGGATTTTACTGGCCAACCTTGTTTAAAGATGCTTACAATTTTGTTAGGTCGTGCCCCGTCTGTCAGAGAATGGGAGGAACCATTGGTTCCAAAGATGCCATGCCTATGCAACCAGTGATCATCTGTGATGTATTCGATGCATGGGGCATTGACTTTATGGGCTCATTCCCTAATAGTCAAGGATTTGAATATATTCTTCTCGCGGTTGATTATTTATCTAGATGGGTGGAGGCTATCCCTACTCGAGCAGCAGATAGCAAAACTGTTTGCAAGTTTTTGAAAGATAACATTATTTTGAGGTTTGGAATTCCAAAAGTTTTAATATCTGATGGGGGAAGCCATTTTGTCAACCGGAAGGTTGATGAATCTCCATTTCATCACCTTTATTCTATCATTTTGGCCTTAAAAACCCCAACAAATGCATGTAAATACCATCAATTTGTCCATAATAGCATCTATTATTTGTTGTATTTATTGTACATAAAATAAGGTTTTTAATGCTAAAATTATAGAATAAAGAGAAGAAAAGAAAAAGGAATAAAATATTGCAAATATTTTATGACCCTAACCCCGAGACTGAGGCCAGAATGGAATTGGTTGACAAGGAATAAAGTAGGGGGAGATAAAGGCCAATAATACAATAAATACCTCATTTATTTATTCATTCATTTATGCATTTTGACACCTATTTTGTATATAATTATTTATTCATCAAATAAAGAAACTTTGTACATGAAAGTTGTAGATAATAATGTAAATAAAAATATAAAATTAAGTTTGTACAAAAATAATACACAGTGTACATTTTATACACAGAATAAAAAGCCATAATCCTACTTCACAGACCCATATCTTGCAAATAAAAACTCAAAATCATCTAAAATCACCTTTAATTGTATATGGTTGTTCAAGAACTATTTAATAAAATTGGTTTCATAATTTTTGGAGTCCATCAGTGAAAGTTAGGTTTTTGGCCCTCATTGTACAGTCTGCCTGATTTAAATAATCATTATATTCATTATTCATTATTTTTTAAAAATTATATTTTTAGAATCTTGTAAATAATATACATAATACATATACTTATTGAAATTAGAATAAAACCCAAAAAGAATTTATAAAATAAAATAAGCTTATGTAATACATAGGCAAAATACCTATGTTGTATGTATATAAATAAAAGGGGAATACATTCTTTAATTATTTTATTCTTTCATATTTTTTATAATATTTTAAATATTATCTATAATTTATTAAAAATACAAATCCAAAATAAAAGCCAATAAAATACATTAATAAATAAAAGGTATATAAAATATAGGTAAAATACCTATAAGTATACATGCATATATATAGACCTATTTATTTAAAAATGTAAATAAACTCATAAAAACTAAATAAAAATATATTTATACTCACAAAAACAAGTTTTAAAATTATAAAATAAAATAATAATATAAAATTAAACAAAATAAAAATAAATACATGTAAATACCCTTATAAATACATTATTAAAATAAACCCATAATAAAATTCATCAAAAAAATAAATAAAAATCATAAATAAATAATACATTAATTAATAAACATTTTTTTAATTTTATAAATAAAATTTAATTAATTCATTTATCATGTTTAATAAATAGGTCAACTTCTTGTTGACTTGGACCAATCAGCTTCCAGCAAACGTTGACCACTCGGTCAACTACGCCCCCAGGCGGTCGATGTGACGCGCATGTCAGAACGGGTCGTCTTCTCCCTTTATTCGCGCTCGACCCGTCCATCATCTGACATCGCCGCCTTCATGAAACTTGTCCCCCATTCATTGTACATGCTCGCCCATGCATTTGTTCTTTTGTATATATCACAGATTCGCCGCTATGGCCCGGTCAAATAAGGGTGCCAGCCTGTGTTTAAATAAACCACCTCTGCCTTCTTCGCTATTTTGGTCAGCCTTTACCCATTTTCGTCCTCGTATTCGGTAATAGACGTGCTCCTCGTGACAGGGGGACGCCGCTGGCACCTTGAATCGGTTGAAGTAGGCGGAGGTTGCACCCAAGGCCGCCGCTCCGGCGAGGCCTCTGCTCCTTGATGCTTCGCCAGGTATGAGCTGCGCCCTTTAATTATTTTCAGTAGCTTTTAATGTTAGCTTTTTATTCGTGTTATTAGATTAGTCATTAGACCTTAGGTTTAGCGTAACGACGGCCACCCGTAGTTCACCGGCTGTCATTCACCGACCTCGCCTCACCTCCCATTTTCTTCCCCATACGCTTCTATTCATCCCAGGCACCTCCATCCCACTCAGATCCTCTTGGATTTCAGGATCGATTCTCCAACTCTACTACCCTCGCCGGAGACCTCCGCCGCGCCCCATTTTCTGTTCATTTGACCCAAATAAGGTCGCCAGACCTTCGTTTTGCTTGTGCGTTTCATTTTGCAGGTTTGGAGGGCCAAAGGACCCTCCAGGGTCGCGTTTTGAAGGATGTTGAGGTACCTGGGGACATGGTTCTTTCTCGACCTTGCTGGAGAGCTCCGACTAGCCTTGGGCTTCTTGGAGTCCTCTAGTCGACACCAGGCGTTCCCAGGGACCTCCAAGGATCATAGGCAGCCCGAGGGATGGCCGGACGTGAGTGCAGCACCGGATCGAAGGTCGGGGAAGAGGGAGTTATTCCCTGTTCTTCATGCCTTCTTCTCCACCGTCCGATCGTGGTCCCGGCCCAGATCAGAAGCCGGCCGTCCGATGGAGCGAAGTTACGACTGTCAGATCAGCTCGGCTGATCTAATCTCAGCCCTTCATCGGCGAAGCGTCATCGGGCGAGGAGGAGGCGACGCGTGTCAAGTGAAGAACGCCCAACCGTTGGATCGCGCGCCTGAGGGGGTAAATTTCATATGTACCCCGCTTCTTGTTTTATTTAATATTTAATTATGTAAATAAAATGTCACGTTTTAAAATAATTGTAAATTTTGCTTGAGGGCCCCTGTAGTTCCAGAATTTACTTTTTGGTCCCTCCGCACCTCACGTGCAGTCCCACGTGAGGCGCGTGAATTTTGCGTGTATACCCTGGCGCCTTTTGTGAATTGTAAAATAGTTCTGAAAAGTAAAATAAATGTTTATTCTGTTGGTATTTTTGCACAAAGTCCCCTGTAGTTATTTTATTTGCAAAAATGCCCCTGCGAGGCTATTTAATTTTTGTGTCTTTTATCTATTTATTAAAAATACCTATGTAGCTCCTAAAAATCCCCAAAAATTATGTTAGATGCTTCATATAGTGTACTTTCATGCCCATATTTCAATTTGCATTTTTTGCATTTAACCTAATTATTAAAAATGAAAAGGAGCCATTTTTATACTGTCTAATTTATAAAATACCAAAAAAATAAAAACATTTTGAAAAATTACAAAAAATTATATATGGTATATTTATATATATATTGAGTCCAGAAAATGAAAAACCCTAAAAATAAGAAAAAGAAAAATAAAAAAATCAGAAAGCTCCAAAATCCAACAAAAAATAGAAAAACCCTAGAAAAATCCCAAAAATATGTTTTTCTCTTTTATAATTATATATATATATTAATATTTACTTATTAAAATTAATTTGGGTAATTTTTGAACCTATTTTATATTTTTAAAATCCAAATTAGTTTCAGCCTATTAACTAGTCCCATATTAGGGACATTTTTGGAATTAAAAATACATAAAAATTTGAAAAATTCCAGAAAAAATAAAAAAAATATACAAAAATATAAAAAGCAAAAAATGTTATATCTAATATATATATTATTCATAATATCCTTATATTACTCCTCTCTCTTCTCTTATATATCTCTTTATATATATACGTATGTATTTATATATAACTATATTATATAATTAAAAATAAAAAAATATAGAAAATATAAAAACAAAATAAAAATTATAAAAACTAAAATATATAAAAAAATATAAAATTAAAAACCCACAAAAATAATAAAGAAATGGACATGATCATTGAATTGAATAATTGCACAACCAAGTTTCACCACATCACCATTCGCCTCCCAGTGTTCGACCTCTACTCATATTTACACCTATACACACTTGCATCTAGAGTTATAATAAATTTTAACTCCGCATTTTTTATATTTATTGCATATATTATTGTGGGTTAATTGTTGATTGATTTAGGAATATTGGAGCGGTCGACTCAGCGACTGGATCTCTCGCCTTGTGAGATTTCTAGACCCTCTGAAAATCTCAGTCATCAAATGGCGCCGTTGTCGGGGAGGCAACGGATTTTGTGTGGTTATTTGTTCATTTATTTAATTCTTTGCTCATGTCCATTATTTATTTGTTTATTTGATCTTTATTGAGATTATTAATTGATTGTTCTGATCCATCTCTTTTATTTGTCTTTGATGCGAGGGACCGCCAAGCGAAGGAGGACCTCCTAGGAGGACCTATGCACCCCAGCAAGGCGAAGTTGGCTTTTCTACGCCAGCCAACGGGAGAGAGCATAAAAGGGAGATGAAGGAGAATTTTTGAAGACAGTCTCTATTTTTATGCATTTTATTTTATTGTAATTATGTGAGAGAGTGACACTTAGAATTTTATAATAATACAGGACTCTCACATGTACACTTTGACTCCTGAGGTCCAGTGCCCGAGGGATTGTTCCCTTGGGGGCCTCGATGGTTTTGACGCTTTTTCTTTTCTTTATTTTAATTTATTTTTTTATTTTGTGTGAATGAGCCCTTAGAATTGCTTGCTCGTAGAGTTAGGTCCAAACACCCTAATATATTTGCATGTACCTATAGTTCGCTTTAGACCTAGATCAAACTCTAAACGGTCGCCTCACCATCTTCGAGCCTACGCGCCGCGAGCTCACCCTGCCAAGCGCTTCTCCTGAACTCGATGTGTCGAGAGGAGGAGGGGTGAGCCTAGACCGGACTCCTGGCTTGAAGATCAGCGAGCGACTTGTGGTGCTTCACGATAATAGCAATTTCTGAACTTAGGGCGATTTCTCCGGCTTGCATTTGCATATAGTGTAGGTTTCAAATTTTGTTCTGCATCCCGCATGGAGAGAGCTGGGAGGCACTGTAAGTCTTCTTACTTGGCATGCATCATCGTTTTCTGACTTGCATGGCTTTTCCGACCTTCTCCCTTTGTTTTTGTCAACCTAGGATGCTTAATGGAAATTGGAACCTCGATAGGCACATGCATTGAAAATACCCAAAAAAGTGATAACCTAAATAAAATCGGGACTGCAAACTCTATTGGACCTAAAAATGAAACATAATGGACTTCCTTGTCTTGGGGAGAGCAACCCCCTCATTGTATGCGTTTTAAATTGCTCACGTACACACTAAGGAGTAGAGCCCAATTCCCATCAAGCCTCCTAAGTGTTTGTACAACTTTGTGATTCTCACCTCACTCTAAAACTGAAAAGATAAATGACCATCACCTGACGGTCTTCACTGTGTTGAGTAGGTGAATTGGGGGTTTGCCTTGTGTCGTGATTGTGACTTGGAGTCCATTGTGCTTTTCTTTCATTATTAGAGTAGTAGGTCCCGTCCGTGTGAGTCATGCATTTTTTATCTTTAAGTCTCTCTACCTCTCTCATACATATACCTCTTCATTTGCATTGAGTCGTGATATTGGCGCTTGAGCTCAATCATTTCTTCGTCAAGTCCTTCGTTTCCCTCTTCTTCACCATCTTCTTCGTATCCACTGTACCATCCCCATCTTCTCCGGTTCGAGGAGAGCCTGCTCTTTGGACCACCATTTTGACGGTGTTCCTGCCCTGTGTGGAACACCCAATTTTGTCTATGTCTCGATCTTCTTGCCCGCCCTCCTCTTCCCCTCTGTTTCACTCTTCTATCACCGTGATATTGGCGTGCAATCTCAATCAGCTTCTCCACTTCATTGTGTTACCTTTCTTATCCATATTCATCGTGTCCCTCGTATCACCTCTCCCTTTACCCGGGAATGCTGTGCACATCGATAGCCCGCATCGCCTTGATTATCTGTGTAAGACGGGCCAATGATGTTGAGGATGCTGAGATTGATTGGGTGGATTTGACTTTGGATACATGCATACGAGCGTATTGAGGATTTTTATGATGCATGATCATTAGGTGTGATTCTTTATTGAGGATTTATATCTCGCACACCGGATTGAGGATGTGATATGATGCGATGATTTGGTGATGATTTCATGAGTATTGATTGATCTAGCTTTCTTGAGGATCCAACCATCTTGATTTTGAGGATTGACTGCTTATTCTGATATGGACTGCCTAATAAAGGTGTGCGGATCCTGCATGATCTCTCATCTTCCTGATTAAACCCTCCTTGATCTCCTGACTCTTTGATCCACCTATGGCACTTTGAGGATTCTTGATTATCTTTCGTGCCATATTAGCTGATTGGAGTAGCTTGAGGGATGTTTTGTGGTTGACCTGATTATTTGCTCCCTCACATGATCTTATGCCCTCCTATGGATTGATGGATTCACACTATTTTGAGGACCTGAGATTTTAAGCCAGCATTCCCATGACCTTCATTGATCTAGCTCGCATTACTCCCCGAGGACTAGCTGCGGGAGAATGCGACAATTTCTAAGACTGCGGTTTCATCCACTGCTTGGGTTGCCATTGTGATGGGACCCGGAACCGAGTCAGAAGATATGCTTGATTGGCCTCCCCCTGTGATTGTGTACCCGACCTGAGGCTAACTGACTGATTGCTCTCCTTGACGGTCCTCGCAAGGACAAGCGTTGATATTACAATTATTCACTGTCTAGTTCATAGCTCTCCGAGGGTTATCTGCGAGAAGCTATGACACATTATAGCTCTCGTGGTCTCTTCTGTTGGTAGATGATCTGTCATCTACCAAGGCCACATTTTCTGTGGATCCGTCTGATGGATCCGGCTCCTTTGAGCCCCCCTTATCTCCTCGACGACCCTCGCAAGGACGAAAGATGCTCTGGTTATTCACTGTGTAGCTCACATACCTTCCCGAGGACTATCTGCGGAAGGATGTGACACTTTCTTTACGATCGGCTTCACTCACTTTTGGTGCCTCCATCTGTTGGGGCACGAAGCCGATTCGTCTGATATGGGCAGTTGGTCTCCCTCTTTGATTATACGCCTGATCTATTGGGGCAGGAGACCAACTTGCTCAGACTCCTTTGAGTCAGCTCTCCTTGACGGTCCTCGCAAGGATGAGCTCTTTTCTGATTATTCCTTGACTAGTTCGTAGCTCCCCGAGGGTTATCTGCGGGAGACTACGACATATTTCCGATCTGATTTGGTCTCCTTTGTCGGTAGCCGATTTTGTCGACTACTGAGACCACTATGTGGGTCCGTCTGATGGACCCGGCTCCTTTGAGCCTCTTCTCTCTCCTTGATGATCCTCGCAAGGTAGAGATACATTCTGACTATTCCTTGCCTAGATTGCATAACTCCCTAAGGACTATCTGCGGCAGTATGCGACACTCTCTTTACGCTCGGTTCCCCTTCTGACTGTGCCTCTGGTCTGCGGAGCATGGAATCGAGTCGTTTGATATATATGCTTTTGGTCCCATCCTGAGTTGCCTATCCGATTTGCGGATCATGGGACCCATCTGATTAGACTCCTTTGAGTCCGCTTTCCTTGATGGTCCTCGCAAGGTTGAGCTCCTGATATCTGTTATTTCCATGCCTAGTTGGCAGCACGTTCCCAAGGGTTATCTGTGGGACGCTGCCACACTTTCTTGCTTTATCGGTCTCTTCTGCGGGTAGTCGATATGTCGCCTACCGAGACCGTACCTGATGATCCGTCTGATGGATCACTGATGCCTTTGTGTACGCTCGCCTTGACGACCCTCGCAAGGTCGAGTCTTCTTCTGATTATTCATTGACTAGCATGTACTACTCTCCGAGGGGTATCTGCGGGAAAGTACATCATATTTTAGGTACTCAGCATCATTTCTGGTGTCTCCTGCCTACGGAGAATGAAGCCGAGACTTTTGAGTTGTTACTTGGTCCTCTCTCTGATTGTGTATCCGATCTGCAGATCACTGGACCAAGTCTTCTGATTATGATCTGATTCCCGGCTCCTTTGAGCCTGCTCACCTTGACGACCCTCGCAGGTGTGAGCCATGTCTTGCGGTATTCAGTGTGGACCTATGATCTTCCTACCTCACAATCATCGAATACCACGATGTCTCTTGTTCCTTACCTTTCCAGATCTTATGAGACTCTGATTGACCAGAGGAATCTGTACTGTTCCTTCTTCCTCCCAGTCTGACTGTATCGGCTCTGTTCCCTCATGCTGACCCTATGAGCCGATTGACTGCTTCATGCTACCGGACCGGATATCTTTACTTTCTGATCTGTGTGTCCCCGGTAGCTGACACCCACCTGACTGCTTATCCGAGTGTCCTTCACTGTCCGAGTGCGTCACTGTTCTCACAAGGAGACGATGACACAAGTACGGTATTCACTTGTCAGATATCGTCCTGTACTTCACCAGTTCTTACCACTTGTATATATGTGTGCCTTGTGCATTCTTTCTCACGTATGTTATGTGTGCTCCATATCTATTGCCATATCTTTGTGTCTACACTTAGGACGTACCTTATCCTAAGTATAGGGGGTACACACCACGTTGTTCTTTCATTGTTCAGTTTCGTCACTCCTGTCGGTGCCTATACTTAGGGATATCTCACCCTAAGTATAGGGGGAGTGATGTGTATATTCTCCATGATCTTTTCATCTATCTGTATATATCTATCTTTTCTTCTTTTCCTTTTCATATTTCTTTATCTAAATAAAAGGTGCCGCCCCTTTGTGTCAGTTTCCTGTACTTAAGACGTACTTTGTCCTAAGTATAGGGGGTGCACCCTTGATTTGTTCATCTGTTTATTCCCACCCTTGACCCTCCCTACTTTGTGTACAGTCTGCTAGACTTAAGATTACTTGATCCTAAGTATAGTGGGGATGGTGAACTTCTCATTCGTTCATCTCTTATTCGTATATTCTTTAGACTTGTCTATACTCAGTACGAGATATGTCTTCTCTTTCTCTTTTCCGATCTATGAGGACATAGCTCATGCTAAGTATAGGGGGTCGTATATACTCTGTATATACTTTAGCCATAACTCGTACTTTCGTATTCTCTCAATAATATGGCTAATAATTCTTTAAAATTCATTAAATACCCTAAATAAAAGATGTTATCATTCCTCAAATTCTTTTTTTATTTACTGATTAATAAATCAGGTGAAAATATTTTTTGCAAAATGTTTGAAAAAGAGTTTGAAAATCTTTGTGAAAATCTTTTGAAAACTATTTTGAAAACGTTTTGTTACATGTTTTCAACCTTTGTAAAAACATTTTGGTTTGTAAAGTTTATTTTCTTTGTGTGAAATAAAATGTTTGAAAAATTGTTTGCAAACGGTTTGAAAAATGGTTGCAAAAATATTGTGAAAAATCTATATATACTGTTTGAAAAACCTTTGCAAAATAATTTTCAAATGTGTATACATGTTTGTAAAATACTTGTAAATTTTATTTTGGACTATAGTTTTTCAAAATGGTTTGAAAATGATTTTTAAATAAGTTTGAGGAATAGATACATCTAATAAATAGAATAATAAAAAATTAGTATAAATAAAAATAAAAATCAACAAAATTCTTTAATAATTGTACATATATACCTATAAATAAAAACTAAATAGTAAATTCTCAATTCTTGTAAAATAAAGCGGCACACCCGTGTAAATAGATGTATATATTTTATACTGTGGGTGCCAAAATTCTTTTATTTGCAAATTCTTTGTTTAAAAAGATTCTGTGTTTTCAAAATTATTTGCAAAATTGCATTATTCTTTGCATATTTGTAAATAGCATATGCATAGCATTCATATATTTTTATTGAGCTTGATAGTTGAACTAGTCCAATAAAGTCGAAGATTGGAGCTTGGTTGGAACTTACCGCACCTAACTGCACTGGAACCTTATGGGAACTAGGTTTGAGATACTTCAGGTCTATTCAGACTTAATTCTTTGAGAAATCAGGGCTAGGTTCAAGTCACCTCAGTGGACTAACTAGAACTTTTCGAGACACACGCATGACTCTTGCCGACCGTGACCTAATTGGACACCTGCACCTTTCACTTGGCTCAACTCAGTTGGAGTGGTGAGGGGGTTGGATTTGCCAGTCTAAGATGCACACGGGTGGAAACATTCGTCCTCGTCTAGGGAGGTAAGTGCACCCCAACCTGGTCCAGTAGCCATGAGGTCTAACGACAGGAGAGTGTGGGTTGCAATAATACTTCAAAAGAGGGATAGTCTTCTGGCTCAAGAGGAAAAAGTCCTTATGTAAATGCTGTTGTAAATAGTATGTTGAAAAAAAACCTCCAAAAAAAGTGGACAGGCTTGAAAATAAAAAATAAAAGTGCCTGCCGGAGTATGTATATATGTTGTATAGAAAATAAGCAAGCTTGAACATCAAAGCTATACCATGTGAGCCTGCAGCTGGATGACTTGACTACACTGGTCAGGCATCCCAGGATAGGTAGCTACACTGGCTACCGTCCATTCTTTTCTCTTCCTCCTCCTCTTGAGTTGGATGCCACTTGAACTTAGAAGGGAATACCCCGCTCCTCGAGGAAAGAGTTGTTGGATTAGGGAATCATTGGGTTGTCATTCTGGAGAAGTCAATCTCTTTGTCATTTCAGTTGGGGAGAGCCACTAACACTTACACTGTACAAGTCAGCTTCATAGTCATAAGGGTTTGCGTATGATGTAGGATAGTTCTGACCTGGCTATTGAGGTGATTTGAACCGAGTTCTGTGACTCTCGAAGGCTGTTGTGCTTTAAATTTGGTTCCCTCCCAGGTTACACACACATTTTCACATCAAGGTCTAACATGAGCTCCAAACTTTGATTTTGTACAGATAAGTTTAATAATCATGATCAATTCAATTTATTCTTTAAATTCTTTATTTTTCGATTTTTCTTTTCTTCTTATTCTTTGTTCTTTTTATACTTATTGCATAAGTATTTGATAGGGACTAGCAAAGGCAAGTATAGGGGGGTGATGAATCTCCATTTCATCACCTTTATTCTATCATTTTGGCCTTAAAAACCCCAGCAAATGCATGTAAATACCATCAATTTGTCCATAATAGCATCTATTATTTATTGTATTTATTGTACATAAAATAAGGTTTTTAATGCCAAAATTATAGAATAAAGAGAAGAAAAGAAAAAGGAATAAAATATTGCAAATATGTTATGACCCTAACCTCTAGACCAAGGCCGGAATGGAATTGGTCGACAAGAAATAAAGTAGGGGGAGATAAGGGCCAATAATACAATAAATACCTCATTTATTTATTCATTTATTTATGCATTTTTGATACCTATTTTGTATATAATTATTTATTCATAAAATAAAGAAACTTTGTACATGAAAGTTGTAGATAATAATGTAAATAAAAATACAAAATTAAGTTTGTACAAAAATAATACACAGTGTACATTTTATACACAGAATAAAAAGCCAGAATCTCAACTTCACAGACCCATATCTTGCAAATAAAAACTTAAAATCACCCAAATCACCTTTAATTGTATATAGCTGTTCAAGAACTATTTAATAAAATTGGTTTCATAATTTTTGGAGTCCATCTGTGAAAGTTAGGTTTTTGGCCCTCATTGTAAAATAAAATAAACTTATGTAATACATAGGCAAAATACCTATGTTGTATGTATATAAATAAAAGGGGAATACATTCTTTAATTATTTTATTCTTTCACATTTTTTATAATATTGTAAATATTATCTATAATTTATTAAAAATACAAATCCAGAATAAAAGCCAATAAAATACATTAATAAATAAAAGGTATATAAAATATAGGTAAAATACATATAAGTATACCTGCATATATATAGACCTATTTTTTTATAAATGTAAATAAACTCATAAAAATTAAATAAAAATATATTTATACTCACAAAATAAGTTATAAAATTATAAAATAATAATATAAAAATAAACAAAATACATGTAAATACCCTTATAAATACATTATTAAAATAAACCCATAATAAAACTCATCAAAAAAATAAATAAAAATCATAAATAAATAATACATTAATTAATAAACATTATTTATTTTATAAATAAAATTTAATTAATTCATTTATTATGTTTAATAAATAAATCAACTTCTTGTTGACTTGGACCAATCAGTTTCCAGCAAACGTTGACCGCTCGGTCAACTGCGCCCCCAGACGGTCGATGTGACGCGCATGTCAGAACGGGCCGTCTTCTCCCTCTATTCGCGCTCGACCCGTCCATCATCTGACATCGCCGCCTTCATGAAACTTGTCCCCCGTTCATTGTTCATGCTTGCCCATGCATTTGTTCTTTTGTATATAGCCCAGATTCACCGCTACGGCCCGGTCAAATAAGGGTGACAACCTATGTTTAAATAAACCACCTCCGCCTTCTTCGCAATTTTGGTCAGCCTTTACCCATTTTCTTCCTCGTACTCGGTCCTGGACGTGCTCCTCGTGATAGGGGGACGCCGCCGGCACCTTGAATCGGTTGAAGTAGGCGGAGGTTGCACCCAAGGCCACCGCTCCGGCGAGGCCTCTGCTCCTTGGTGCTTCTCTAGGTATGAGCTGCGCCCTTTAACCATTTTTAGTAGCTTTTAATGTTAGCTTTTTATTCATGTTATTAGATTAGTCATTAGACCTTAGGTTTAGCATAATGACGGCCACACGTAGTTCGCTGGAGCTCCGCTCCGGCGAACCTATTCACGGTGCTCCTGTCATTCACCGACCTCGCCTCACCTCCCATTTTCTTCCCCATACGCTTCTATTCATCCCAGGCACCTCCATCCCACTCAGATCCTCTTGGATCTGAGGATCGGTTCTCCAACTCTACCACCCTCGCCGGAGACCTCCGCCGCGCCCCATTTTCCGTTCATTTGACCCAAATAAGACCGGTAGACCTTTGTTTTGCGTGTGCGTTTCATTTTGCGGGTTTGGAGGGCCAAAGGACCCTCCAGGGTTGCGTTTTGAAGGATGTCGAGGTACCTGGGGACGCGGTTCTTCCTCGACCTCGCTGGAGAGCTCCGACGAGCCTTGGACTTCTTAGAGTCCTCCAGTCGACACCAGGCGTTCCCAGGGACCTCCCAGGATCATCAGCAGCCCGAGGGATGGCCGGATGTGAGTGCAGCACCGGATCGAAGGTCGGGGAAGAGGGAGTTATTCCCCGTTCTTCGTGCCTTCTTCTCCCCCTCCGATCGTGGTCCCAGCCCAAATCAGAAGCCAGCCGTCCGATGGTGCGAAGTTACGACCATTAGATCAGCTCGAATGATCTTATCTCAGCCCTTCATCAGCGAAGCGTCATCGGGCGAGGAGGAGGCGACGCGTGTCAAGTGAAGAACGCCTAACCGTTGGATCGCGCGCCTGAGGGCGTAGATTTCATATGTACCCCCGCTTTTTGTTTTATTTAATATTTAATTCTGTAAATAAAATGTCACGTTTTAAAATAATTGTAAATTTTGCTTGAGGGCCCCTGTAGTTCCAGAATTTACTTTTTGGTCCCTCCGCGCCTCACGTGTTGTCCCACGTGAGGCGCGTGAATTTTGCCTGTATACCCTGGTGCCTTTTGTGAATTGTAAAATAGTTCTGAAAAGTAAAATAAATGTTTATTATGTTGGTATTTTTGCACAAAGTCCCCTGTAGTTATTTTATTTGCAAAAATACCCCTGCCAGGCTGTTTAATTTTCATGTCTATTATCTATTTATTAAAAATACCTATGTAGCTCCTAAAAATCCCCAAAAATTATGTTAGATGCTTCATATAGTGTACTTTTACGCCCACATTTCAATTTACATTTTTTGCATTTAACCTTATTATTAAAAATGAAAAAGGAGCCATTTTGTACTGTCTAATTTATAAAATACCAAAAAAATAAAAACATTTTGAAATATTACAAAAAAATTATATATGGTATATTTATATATATATTGAGTCCAGAAAATGAAAAACTCTAAAAATAAGAAAAAGAAAAATAAAAAAATCAGAAAGCTCCAAAATCCAATAAAAAATAGAAAAACCCTAGAAAAATCCCAAAAATATGTTTTTCTCTTTTATAATTATCTATATATTAATATTTACTTATTAAAATTAATTTGGGTAATTTCTGAACCAATTTTATATTTTAAAACCCAAATTAGTTTCGGCCTATTAACTAGTCCCATATTAGGGACATTTTTAGAATTAAAAATACATAAAAATTAGAAAAATTCCAGAAAAATAAAAAATACAAAAAATATAAAAAGCAAAAAAGTATTATATCTAATATATATTATTCATAATATCCTTATATTACTCCTCTCTCTTCTCTTATATATCTCTTTATATATATACGTATGTATTTATATATAACTATATTATATAATTAAAAATAAAAAATATAGAAAATATAAAAACAAAAAAATTATAAAAACAAAAATATATAAAAAAATATAAAATTAAAAACCCACAAAAACAATAAAGAAATGGACATGATCATTGAATTGAATAATTGCACAACCAAGTTTCACCACATCACCATTCGCCTCCCAATGTTCGACCTCTACTCATGATTACACCTATACACACTTGCATGTAGAGTTATAATAAATTTTAACTCCACATTTTTGATATTTATTGCATATATTATTGTGGGTTAATTGTTGATTGATTTGGGAATATTGGAGCGGTCGACTCAGCGACTGGATCTCTCGCCTTGTGAGATTTCTAGACCCTCTAAAAATCTCAGTCATCAGAGGTGAAGAAGTTGACTAAGGAATACGACATCGAGCATCGTGTCGCTACTCCTTACCATCCACAATCCAATGGCATGGCCGAGGTGTCAAACAGGGAGGTTAAGGGAATTTTACAGAAGCTCGTCCGCCCTGACAGGAAGAACTGGTCCCAATTACTGGACCAGGTTCTATGGGCCTACCGGACGGCTTATATGACCCCATTGGGCACCTCCCCATTTAGAATGGTATATGTAAAGCCATGCCATTTGCCCGCAGAACTCATACATAAATCAGAATGGGCAATCAAAAAGATTAATTGAAACTGTCACCAAGGAAAGAAGAACCAAGAGATGGATTTGAATGAACTATCTGAAATCCGAAATCATGCTTATGAAAATAGCACCATTTACAAGGACAAGGTAAAGAGATGGCATGACAAGAACATTTGAACCAAGATCTTTGTCCTAGGGCAGAAGGTTTGGCTATTTAATGCAAAATTGAAAATTTTTCAAGGGAAATTGAAATCAAAATGGACGGGACCCTTCATTGTAAGAGAGGTACACAATAATGGGAGTGTTGAGATCTCAGAGACCGTAGATAGCACGCAAACATCTATCGTCAACGGTCAGCTGCTTAAACATTTTGTCGAATCCAACAAGCAATTAGTACAAGTTGAATAGATCTCCTTCACTCGGGGCATAGATTTTGATGAAAGAATTGATCTGCCCAGATAAACCACCTCTCTGGAACCTACACTCTTCTGTATATCCATCTTCCCGCTCTCGATTCCCCGATACTTAGGGGACCGATTTCATTGTTTATATTTCACTTCTCTTCTTTTGTTTTTGTCCCATATATACTTAGTACGAGCTATCTCTACATTTCACTTTGTGCCATGAGGACATAGCACAAGCTAAGTATAGGGGTGTGTGTTTGTATATATTCTATCTACTTTATCCATAGCTCGTACTTTAATCGTTTTTATTTAAAATCAGGGATGTGTACAAGTAGTGTGTATAATACATGTTTTTCATCAAAAAAAACTGTTTGCATATAAGAAAGAAAAAAATCATCACTCATGGTCTTGCATTTCATCAAGCATTTCATGCATTCCTTGGTTGATATATTCCTGACACATTCACCATCACTCAAGACTTGAGGATTTTTTAGGATACTTGATTTCTGAGATCTTGAGATTCTGATTTAGCCTGCCTAAGTCATTAGGGTTTTGAACTTAATAATCCACACTTTCCTGGTTTGAAAGATTTGAGCACTATAATGCACTCTTCATCTCTACCTTCAAAAAGAATATGATCAGCACAATCACTCCCACAACTGCATGATTAATGAGATGAGTTGAGATATCACTTGAAGAACTAGGACTGGAGATTTGAGTTTAGACCCGATCTGATGATATTCGAGGATGGGATAAAGTTAATGAAGGCTGCAGAAAACCTGAGTGTCAGCAAAACCCTAGCCAGTATGTGAACAAGATTCATATGCTATCTTTTTTTATATTGACCTAAGTGCCAGGTGTGATGAAACTTAATGAAAATTGTTGATCATTTTGCGTCAACTTTTGGTAAAAGCAGTGGAGCTAGCCAACAAAAGAAAAGAAAAAGAAATATTAAAGAAAACTCTATCATCCAAAGTCAAATTCCAAATGAGCTTCCACCAATGGCGAGCACTCCCAAACATTTTCAAAGTGTCCACTTGGACCAAGCGCTAATTAGGACCAAGGAGTCGGGCTGACACCATAAAAGGGCCTTGCATCGTAAGCGATACAAGTCTGGGTGTCGAAGGTATCTTAGATACTCAAAAGAGACACACCTCGGTGTACTCCCAGAAAAACAAGTGCATACGACTCCAAATTCTCTTGACGGACACATTGATCAACAAAATAAAAATATACTTGTGTTGAGTAATAAGGCACTCGAGAGGCACCTTGTTCCAATGTAAGGGAGAGAAAATCAGACACAATCATATGCCCTCCATCATATGGTCGTCCATCTACACTTTCAAGTCTGACAAACTAATGAGACGGTTGACTGAAGCAAGAATAGACTTATTCTCTAGTATTGAGGATTAGGTCTAGAGGAGAGTCTCTTGGATTAGAACTTTGGGTGATGTCTAGACTTGACTCTCATGAATGCAGTACACTAAAAATCATATCCTTATATTATATGTACAAACAGAGAGTCTGAAAATTAGAGAGGTTGGATTCCTTTTAATTAAAGCTTGGTTGAGCCCAGAATTTTAGGATCACTCAAATTAAGGGTCTTCTATGAATTAAGCCTTGAAAATTCACATGCACGGTCAGGGATGTATTCAACTAAGTCATTCATTCATGCTCAGGGACGAGCATGGTCTAAGTATAGGGGTATGACGAATCTCGTATTCATCATGCTAAAATTGGTCATTTAGGCTCTGTACCCCATCATTCACTTGTAATTAATCATTAACAGAGCATTATTAGCATTCATACATGTGTCAATAATATTTGCATTTCATCATGCATAAATTGCATTAAAAATCCCATGTGTAAATTAGCCCAAAAAGCCGCTAACTTCTCCTATTTGTAAATAATTCATCCTAACTCCGATTGAACCAAAACCATGTCCATTGTGTAGATATTACTAACCTTATTAAATAAAAAATATAAAAAATTACTAACCCCAATAAGTGTCAAATAATCCAAATGTCTAATTTCACATCTGACAGACTAAAATGAGCATATTTCCCACATACAATGTCCGATTTTGGTCTACTCACTTTTAAAGTACTCCATTTTTCAAATACCTTCAAAACAAGACCAATTTCATAAAATTCGGAGCTCATTTGTGAAAGTTGGGTTTTGGGCCTCTTTTGCGCATTTTGACTTTTTGCTATTTTTGACTTGAGTTTTTATGTACATAATTAACCCTTTTAATTTTATTTCTTTTCTTTTTCATTTGTGTCCTTTGATGAAAGTTTTATTAAGCGACACAAAAATCCAAATCCAGATTAAAACTAAAATCAAAGAAACTGACTTAGTCTAAGTGTCCGTTGTCGGTCTGTGCAAAAGTTGTGTGATTCCGACTTCTATTTTATTCTCCCATTTTCTTATTTATTAAAAATCCAAAAAATTAGATTAATGTGTAATTAAATTTCTTATATTTTATCGTATTTTTTCTATATTTTTTGTCCTCTCTAAAACATCAAAAAAATACAAATTCTCAAAAACCTGATTTTCTATACACATGGAGAGCCACAAAAAATACCACTTCTCACAGATGACCTCTTTTGCTCATGGATCCTTCATAAAAGTTGTATATCTCATCGAGACGAACAACTTTTGTGAAGAAAATTTTTCGATCCGAGATCTCCTTCTATTTCTTTTCTATTTTCTTTGTCTTTATTTTTTGAAATTTTTTTAGGGCGCCATGTGGCAACCCTTGGGCGTGCCATGTGGCACCCCACCTTCTTTCTCCAGGCCCCTCCCCCGGGACATGTGCTGCGCACGTGTCCCTCTTCTTCCTCAGTGGTTCACGCCTCGCACCCTTCCCCGCCGTTTCTCCTCCCCCAACGCTCCCTCTTCTTCCTCCGGTCGTTACACACGCCGCCATCACTCCTTCCTCGCCTACAACGCCTCGCCCTTCCTATAAATCCCAGCCCTCGTGCGACGCTCCAGCCATCCGTCATCATCTCTCCAAGCTTCAAGCCCTACTGGTGACAGCAGTAGGCTGTCAGAAGGAACCAACGAGGACCCCTTGGCGTGATCCACGAAGGATCTTCGTGTTGCAGCAAGCCCCAGCTCGCTGCCTGAGCTTCGTGTCTTTACGGCCACTTCGAGGCTATCACTGGAGCTCGAAGCTCCACCAACCACCATGTACTCCACCTAGACCTAACTGCTCCTATCGTCGGCCTTGCACAGGCCGGGGCCCCTATCCCGTCACCGCGCACCCCCCCCCCCCCCCCCGATTTTTCGGCCTAACTATTTGCAGGTAGACGGCCCTCGCCGGCTCTGCCGCCCTTCACCGCACCTCCGCCGTGTGACGTCGCCTCTTTCTCGATCGCAAACCACCGCCGCTACTGAGGCCGAGCTCCTCCGCGGGAGCGCAACGCCCACCGCCTCGCCGCCCGCGCGGCACCTCCGCCATCGACCGCACGCACGACTCCTTCTCTCCACCGCCTCCCTCTGCCGCGCAACTCGCGCCTCCACGCGCAGACATCTTGCGTCCTTCCTCGACCGTGTGTCGGTCGAGCGCTTCCACCCACCACCGCCTCCCCTCCGCCGTCGGCCGATTACAGCTCACCGGACCGCCCCCGCAACCGCCTGGCCGAACCGCCCCCGCAGCTCCCTCATCTACAGGTGCCGTCAGATCGGGCATGCGGTCCTTGATCCGACGGCCACAGAACCGCCACGTGGAGGGCCCCCAAGCCGCCCCTCCACACCTCAGGCTCGGGATCTCCGAGCCACTCCCGAGCCTCCATCCATCTCCGAGCCTCAGGTTGGGCCCGAACCACAGGCTCAGGATCTCCGAGCCTCGCCCAAGCCCCCCCCCCCCCCCCCCGAGCCTCCTGCTCACGTGCTTGGCACGTGCGTTTGGGGTTGCATCAAGGCCCTCGGAACTTTCAGGATTTACATTTATACCCCCGCTTGGGGTAAATTGTAGAGGAGCCCCTCCGACTTTCAGAAATTACAGATAAGCCCCTCCAGGGACCATTTTGAAAGAAAAACTTTACTTTATTTACATTTTAGTCCCTGAAACTTCATTTTATCATATCTTTCTCATACGGACTCCGATTTTAGCAAATCATATGTCATTTTGAAGCTATTTTCATGCTCTGCAACTTAGCATAATTTGTGGACAGATTTGAGGCTGTTTATTAATGATTATATTGGAGGATATATATTGATTATGCAGGCTGAGTTTGACATATTTGTGCTTTATAAAGATATTCACGATTAATTTTGCAGGGCTTTGATTCTTGCAATGATGAAATTGATCTCAATTCTAAGGACTTAATTGTTGCAGGGGATAAATCAAGGAGATTTATAGATTTATTGACTTGTGGACTGCTAACATTTCTTGAGAATAAAATTTGAAGTATTTTGGAGATAAATCTGATACCTATACGTGCATCAGGGATTAATTTGATACATCTTATTGGATTTGATATTATTTGATCTATGATTTCATTTCGTGGATATTGATTGATCTTATTTGGATTAAACATCACTAAATCACAGATCATGTGCTTCATTCTCTCTGTTTCATTTTCTTCATATTGCACCTTTCATCATTGCATTGCATTGTACATTTTCTCAATGCAGAAATTAATTAAGCACTAATTAATTATTTAATATGATTTAAGACCACTCAACTAAAAATCATCGTTCCTTGTGTTCGACCTTGGTAAACTTGCCAAGAAAAATATTCCACAACATTCACATATTGTGGTTTTTGACGACCGAAATTGGCCTCCTATACTACAATTATCGATTATTAAAGACGAGGATTTCGCGATCATCACACATATGGATACATACCCATACACGCCCATACATTGCATCATATACTCTTACACACATAAGTGCATACTCATATTCTTCACACACTTGCATACACTCACACACATCCATATGTCTGAAATTAAGAAAATTATAGAGAAAGTTAATAATAAAATGAACATTACACAATTTTAAGGACAAAAATGAAAAAAATCAGAGTGTAAAAACTTCGCTCAAATAGCAACTTCCACATAGATGGATTGTTGTCGTCGGTTAAGTCACACCACTATGGTAGCTGCTCATCCATGTCCAGTGCCACAAACGTCGGTTGCTCTTCGGTAATGCAGGCAGACATCATCATGATAGGTGTGTTCACATGTTTAAGCTTAAATCTACAGAGAATGAAAATTGACAATATGTAAAAAAACAAGAATGCTACGCCGCCGTTGCAATTGGTGAGCTGTGCCAAACACGTGGTTGCTCATCGAACAAGCAATAACGATAAAAATCAGAGGGTTATTCGTCATCATGGGAAAAAAGAACATTTAGTAGGCTTTCAGTGCCACAAGTATATCCATATTCACACTCAAGCTCACAAGGTGTTTCACATTCACATAAACCAAAACATAGTAATATCGCAAGAATAATTTGAACTTAAAACCACAATTTGAAATGGGAGTCTCAATCCCCCCTCTCTCCCTCCATGCTATTGCAACAAAATCATCCAATCAAGGGTGGAGCAAAGAGTTTTGTATAAGTGGAGTCAAATTTTAATAAAATAAAATACATATATAGATAATTAAAACTCTATTAGTTGAAAATATGCACATATGTATACTCATATTCCTCTGCACACATGCCCAAACACACGTATACATTGCTCCATACACTCTTACACACCTACATGCATCCTTGAATTCCTCACACACTTGCATATATGCCCAAACACACCAATTCTTGTCCACATTGCACCATAACTCTTACACACCTACATGCATACCCATATTCCTCATAAACTTGCATGCATGCTCTTTCCCATTTTATACGCTCTTACATACCATGCATTGCTTCATACATTCTTACATGATCTTATGCATCCACATATTTGTCACACTCTTGCATACATGCTCAAATACACCCATACAGTATTCCTATACTCTCACCATATCCTCATACATGTTTACCCACGATTGAGTGTTTGGACTTTATTTCCTCTTTTTTATCACATTTACTAGGTTGTTTAATTATCTTAAGAATTTCATGTTGACTATGCGAGCGAGCGACACTGCTTGCCTAACTTATCCTATCACTAGTCATGTACCTGCAAAACAGACATTAAGAGTCGCACGATGTTGTGAGAGGCATTTCTTAGCTTGTAAATCTAAGACCCTGGCAGGTGTGAAAAAAAATAAAATATATATAACACATGTGGAAGGACACATGTATGTGAATGAGATTTTGTGCGATTTGGTGCAATACCCTAATGCAATCTACATGTTGAGCCTATCAAACAAACACATAAGATACAATTTCTTACAGTTAAAATAATGATTACCTGACAAATGAATTTATATTATGCATTGACATCAAGTACATGAATATTCAAAATATATAATATCCTAACACACACACACACACACACTTCAACACACACACACGTACAATTGCACTTATAATTCATATACGATAACAAAATCACATATTACAGAAAAAATAACATTTTAAAAGACACTTAGTTCATCATTCAATAAGACAATATCTCTTAGGCATTTCAACAAACACTTACAGTGCATTTCAAATGAGCATACATACTCATTGCAAATCAAAATAAAAATTAAACTATTACATAAGAAAATCAAAGGACAAGAGATATACCTAAATAACAGAAAGATGAGATGGGAGAGATGGTCACTGGTGGCTGAAGATGAAAGAGAAGGAGCTTCTCCACAAGGGTCGAGTCTCCTCTAGTTCTTCTCCACAAGGACGGAGGATGGGGGTGGAGTAGAGGATGAGATGGAAGAGAGAAGTGGAGAGGGAAGGTCAGGGATGAAGGAAGGAGAGGATAACAGAGAGAGAGGTGGGGGGATGTTACATGGAGAGGGAGGAGGTCCGACATAGAGGGAGGGTGAGAAGTAGGACAAGATGAGTCAGGTGAAATGAGAAAGGAAAGGTTCGATCGTTTTGTTTAGCAAAACATGCAACTATAATATGCAGGTGGTCGCATATTGAGGCACCAAATAACCTCCTCGAAATTGTGGTTGCATATTTAGCTATGCAACCACTTGTTAAGGTAGAGTGGTTGTATTACCTACTCTGATCACAATACGACTACTGGTGGTCGCAAGGTGAAGCTAGTAAATCAATAAATTTCTTATAGTGGAGTGGCTATTCAGGGTTCTAAAGGTAATTCACAATTATTCCGAGTTTATGTACATAATAATGACAGTATACTTGGTTGTGGGTATCAAAAATCCCATATAACAAACATTGTACGATTAATATATGTGTTTCTGTGATGTTGTTAATTTTACGCTTGTATTCTTTCAAGTTTTCCAATAATACATATATTTTGAACTTCTTTATAATTACATGTGTGGCTCTATATTTTTACATATTTTATGATATTGTAATTATGGCAGTGTTATGTATAACGATGCAAGTAGATATGGATATATCTGCATCCAATCTGTTGCCATATCTGATTTAAAATAGATACAGATACGGATATCACTTTATAATAAACAAATATCTAAATTCATATATCCATTTTCATAAAGTTGTATATCTATTTGTAATTACATGTAATGTAGTTTTATACATTCTTTCATCATATTTTATATAATTCGTTATGAAATAGGTATTGTTTCATCATATTTTATATAATTCGTTATGAAATAGGTATATTTTATATATCTATATCGTGTGTAATCTATCTGATACATATATAAGCTAATATATACAGTCTCCAATCAGATCAGTTCAGATGTTTCATCATTCAATGAGTAAATTTTCAAGTGCAACCAACATGTTTTTGAAATATAAATGCCAAAGTTTCAACAAAATATGTCGTACACCTAGGTAGGTTGGATCATCAATATCCATATCCAATCCACATCTATTTTACATATTTATCCATTTTTTAGGATATGGTAACCTAGTTTTTATATCCATCAAAATCATTATCCACTTCTGTATTCTTATATTACAATGGACAAAGATATAGTAACGCCTATATTTATCCAACTATTTGATTTTCTAGGTGCACATGTAAACTAATATAAGGGCACTATATGGTCATTTCAATAAATTGGATCTATAGTAATGTTTATTTTAAATCACTCACTAAATTGTCCCTTGCTAAATGATTTTTGGGTTTTTATCAGTTGTGCCCCTCTGAGATATTCCAATATCAATTATGCTCCTCCTTTTTTGAAAATATCACTTATGCCCCTAACTTTTTGTCGTTCTATCACTTGTGCCCCTCCGTTACTTTAGCCGTCAATAAGATGAACCTAACCATGATTTTTCAAATCATGGTTTGGTTAGGAGGGGTAAAACGGGAAACCTTCATCTTCTTCCTCGTGCCCGCCTTCGGGTTCCTCAGGTTGGCCTTCGGGACAGTCGACGGCGTGTGCGGTGGCAACCTTCGGGGGGCTTGGGGGCGGAGGAGGGGGGCCTGGGGGCGGAGGAGGGGGGCCTGGGGGCGGAGGAGGGGGGCCTGGGGGCGGAGGAGAAAAGATGGGGAAGAGGGGAACCTGGGGGCGGAGGAGGGTGGCATGGGGGCAGAGGGGAAGAGAGGCAGAGGAGGGGGACCTGGGGGCGGAGGAGAAGAGAGGCGGATGAGGGGGACCTGGGGGTGGAGGAGGGTGGCGCGGGGGTAGAGGAGAAGAGAGTCGGAGGAGAGGGACCTGGGGGTGGAGGAGGGGGGCCTGGGGGCGAAGGAGAATAGAATCGGAGGAGGGGGACCTGGGGGCAGAGGAGGGCGCCTAAGGGCGGAGGAGAAGAGAGGGAAGCTCGGAGAGGAGGAGAGGAGGGGAAGGGGGAAGTCGACCCGGGAGGACTGGAGTTCGCGTGAGGCAGAGGTGACAACAGCGGAGCGGGACTTGAGGGAGTGGACGGTCTCAGCCTGGAGGTCAACAGCAGCCTGCTTCTGGGCAACGATGAGGCGGAGGACGACGTTGTTGAAGGCCATGAGAGAGGGTGAAAGGGTACAAAGACCTCACAGTGCATTTTTTCTAATTTATTTCCATGTGTCCTCAAAGTTAACGTTTTGCGTTGGGAACGTACGGTAACTAACCCGAGGGGCACAAGTGATAGACCGGCAAAAACTCAGGGGTACATGTGATATTCCTAAAAAGGGAGGGGTCATAACTGTTATTGGAATATCTCGGAGGGGCACAACTGATTAAAACCCATGATTTTTTATACTAGAAGTTAGAGACTAAAGCCATAACCGTTGCTTTTATTAGCAAATATCTATACAGTAACACTTATCTGTTGTTGTTGTTGTTATTCAACATTTGAGCTAATTATCACTTAATTTTGAACTAAAAAATTAGCAATGATCATCGCAAAATTTGACAAATAACAATAGTCAAGCATTGTATATAGAGCATTGCTAATGATATAGCAATGGTTATAATTTTCGTGACAAATTTCAAGTATAAAAAAATAATTTTGCAATGCATAATATTTGTTACTATATATTTAACAACCAATGATTTTTTGACGGATTTAAAATAAATGTTACTATAGACTCAAATTGTGGTAGCCTTGTAGGGTGTGATTTTTTTTTAGAATATATAAGCATGCATGTAATTTGCAAAAAAATGTAGGGTATAAGTATTATTTTTAGACTTTGCGTGGGGACATCCATAACTATGAATTTGTGTGTGCGTGCACACTCTTGTGTGTATGTGTGAGTGCATTAACCCCCCCCCCCCCCCCCAAATTCTCCAAGAACTCTATAAAATACATAAAGGTATTATCAAAATATACATGTTATGGATATCCAATTTTGATAATTCTTGAAAAATTTTAACTTCAACATGATTTATAAGGTAAGATTAATAAAACAATTATCAAAATTAGAATAGAGAGGATAATTTAAGGATGCAAACGGACGGATACATATACAGGATATAGGTGTCACCATATATGTATCTGTTTTAAAATCTAGAAACGGAAATGGATATATTACGGATATTGAAAACTGCAAATCATATCATTAAATACGGATATGGAATGTATAATCACGATCAAATATCTTCTAATGCTTGCATTCAATAGGGTTGTGTTGCAATTGATTGAATAAAAATTAATAAACTACAATGACAATAAAAAAGAAAATATAGTATTATACTAAGTTTAATAACTTGTATAATAAATGACTAAATAATATAAAGATTTATATTTTTCTTCCGACTTAGATGCATTATATTTCAAGTAATCCTATAATATATTTGAATATATACACACGTTGATGTATATATATACAATATAGACATATAAATTCAGCAATACGAATATCCATTTCTGCTAAAGAGTTCACAGCCACATCAATATCCGTGTCCTCGAAAAGTAAAAAATAAAATATGTATCATTATTTGTATCCGGAAAAAAATAAAAACTCATCTCCATATCTATATTTGTATCTGCCAAAATCAAAAATTTAAATTTATATCCGCTTATAATGAATACGATGATGGACGAATACATATATAGTTCTATCTGAATGCATCCCCAGGATAATTACTTTTATAAGATACCACAATAAGGATGTAAATTGTCGGGTTACAGATAAGGTTATACATATTACCAAACTAGAAGATGCAATCCGATACATACATGCATACATACATATGCATACATACATACATTTATATCCATTCACTATTTTATTCACATTTAAGAGGGCACATGTATGTTATTCTGATTTGGGTAGATATGATTCAAATCAGAATATTTTTTTATTTTTTGCAACTATGAGTATAGATATATTCTTTTCTTGAGTATAGATACAAATACTTTTTTGCAGATTCGGATATCCATATTACTAAATCTACGTATGCATATTGTATAAATATATATTAGTGTGTGCCTTGACATATAAAATATATTACATGATTATATATACAGTATTTTTGCACTTTAGAATCATTTCCAAACACATGAATAAAATATATTTTTATGTTATATAATTACTTGTTGTAGTAGTTTTCTAATATATGAATATACTATCTTTTTTCATTGTATTGTAGTTTATGTAATTTTTATTATTCATGCATTAATTTCAATTTTACTAGAATATTTTTTCTTGTTGTAAGTACTAGGGGGTATTTATTATCATTGACATAATTTGTGTATGTTTCTTAATTATTTGTATTTGAATCAAAATAATTTATTTCCATATCTATACTCATATTTAAGGATATTTTTTAAGATTTTTATATCCATAAGATATCCATTTTGTATCAATATTTGGATTTTAACTTGAACGAGGATATTGTAACATCTAAATCTATGTATGTATTCATCCAGTTGTATATCCACTTACCATATCTTCATTAGTTTAATATAACACGGATGGATATACAGATAATGATAGAAAATATATCTTACCATATCATTGAAAAGTGTATGAATATATACGAGTTAAGTGAAAATAATAACAAAAATATTTTATACATAACTTATTTATTTATTGAATGGCTTATCATTACAAAATATACTAAACAGTATTTATTTCAATAGAAGTTATAATCACATATGATGAGAAAGGGTACAAAATTGTATAACATCGACTTACAAATAATTTTACAACTATATTAAAATGGTGAAAAAACATAGATAAAAATATCTATGGTTATTAAAATGACGTAATTTTTCATATCTACTTTAAACATAGATACAAATGTCAATATTCTTTATAAAAATGATTTAGTAAGAAATCAGATACAAATATATCTACACCTATTTGTATCCCTATACACAAAGCATTATATAATACTAGTTATATAGAAATATTAAGTTTGACAATATATATTAATTAACATCACATTAATGGAAATATATTTCTTTAAAATGAAGGACTTTGCAAGGATATTTTTGGTAAATTATACTAAGTATATTAATGTAAAATCATGACTTTACATGTGTATTTTTTGTAAAAAAATTATTATGAATATCAGTGATAAATATATTAGAATTATTTATCTTTTATTATACAATTAGTAAAATTCAACAAATATTAACAACTAAAATGACAGACAATATATTAGACAAATGTTGTTTCGGCAATCCCCCCCCTCCCCCACCTCAAGTAGAATTTTCTGGCTTTGTCCATGTGTGGATGTGGGTGCACATGTGCACATCATGTGTGTGTGTGTTAATGCCGATTTATGAATATATGGTAACTTTATATATGTAGAATCATTTTACAATCGATAATGAGATTTGAATTCGTATTCAGTCGATATTCAAATACTGATATCGGTGTTGAATGATATGCGGATATATTCGTATTAGTTTTTGATCTTTCTGTCTTAACTTCGAATTTCCTCAGTGTTTAAGTTTGGATATTATTAGAAGTTAACAACAACTGCTGGAGATTCCCAAACTCCAACTCCTTGTTATTTATTAGACATCTCTAATGGCTCATAGGATACGATAATTGGAGATAGGTACGTGGAATGCAAGTTGTAATATCCAACACGACACGATGTGTACGTTTGTCTTCTTTTGTATTATCTTAATGCTTATTATTAAGAGATAAGGCAAGAGACTTGTTAATTTATGATCAAGGGAAAAGATGCTAGCTGGTAATACACATACATTCATTCATTCATTCTCTCTCTCTCTCTCTCTCTCTCTCTCTCTATATATATATATATATATATATATATATATGGGTTATATGGGGCTGTCCTCAGGGAGTATTCAACGGGGCTACTCCCATCCCTATTTTTTTTAATTTTTTTTTATTTTTTTGGAAAATAAAAATTTCTATATTCATCGATATATCTCTCTAACATTCTATTAAAATTTCGTCAGAAACAGAAACTCCTAGACCCTCCACCCGAACGGTCATTTTTTA